>CP092863.1:48074913-48219415 GCA_030710605.1 Cordylochernes scorpioides | reverse complement strand
CAGAGTATATTGAATGAAACTCTATTTTCAATAAATACTAAATTACGAAAGTGTGGAATCTATCTAAAACGTTTTTTTATTAAATCATATATATATTATATTTCTTCATATATTTGTGAAATCTCATTAGTGTTGATCGCATATAATTTTGTTAGAATGGATTAATATTATAAAATAAATAAAGCTTCCAGGGCTAAGTTTATTGTGCAACTTTTATTCCCAAGCTTTAGGACTTGTCAGTCCTACAACGGGAGTTTAATTTATTAACGTGATACTCCTGTTGAAGGAATGACAAGTCCGAAAGCTTGGAAATAAAATGTTGCACAAGAAACTTAACCCCGGAAGCTTTATTTATTTTATAATCTACTTATATAATTGCCTTATTCTGTCTGTCTGAAGCTCACGGATAGAATGCGCGCCCATTGGCTGCCGGCGAACACGTGTCCTCCCTGCCCCCCTCTAGACAACCCTGTTATCAGCTGTGTGATACATACACCTGTCTATAGCGGCCATTCTAGACAACCCTGTTATCAGTAGTGTGTTACATCCACCTGTCTATACAGACCACCCTGTCTATAGCGACCACTGACCCAATGAGCGCGCATTCTATCCGTGAGCTTCAGACAGAATAAGGCAATCTACTTATATAATTGCCTTATTCTGTCTGTCTGAAGCTCACGGATAGAATGCGCGCCCATTGGCTGCCGGCGAACACGTGTCCTCCCTGCCCCCCTCTAGACAACCCTGTTATCAGCTGTGTGATACATACACCTGTCTATAGCGGCCATTCTAGACAACCCTGTTATCAGCAGTGTTATATCCACCTGTCTATACAGACCACCCTGTCTATAGCTACCACTGACCCAATGGGCGCGCATTCTATCCGTGAGCTTCAGACAGAATAAGGCAATCTACTTATATAATTGCCGTATTCTGTCTGTCTGTCTGAAGCTCACGGATAGAATGCGCGCCCATTGGCTGCCGGCGAACACGTGTCCTCCCTGCCCCCCTCTAGACAACCGTGTTATCAGCTGTGTGATACATACACCTGTCTATAGCGGCCATTCTAGACAACCCTGTTATCAGCAGTGTGTTACATCCACCTGTCTATACAGACCACCCTGTCTATAGCGGTCACTTTAGGCAACCCTGTAATCAGCAGTGTGTTACATCCACCTGTCTATACAGACCACCCTGTCTATAGCGACCACTCTAGACAACCCTGTTATCAGCTGTGTGATACATCTACCTGTCTATACAGACCACCCTGTATATAGCGGCCATTCTAGATAACCCTGTTATCAACTGTCAGCTGTGTGATACATCCACCTGTCTATACAGACCACCCTGTGTATAGCGGCCATTCTAGATAACCCTGTTATCAGCTGTGTGATACATACACCTGTCTATAGCGGCCACTCTAGACAACCCTGTTATCAGCTGTGTGATACATCCACCTGTCTATACAGACCACCCTGTCTATAGCGGCCATTCTAGATAACCCTGTTGTCAGCTGTGTGATACATACACCTGTCTATAGCGGCCACTCTAGACAACCCTGTTATCAGCTGTGTGATACATCCACCTGTCTATACAGACCACCCTGTCTATAGCGGTCACTTTAGGCAACCCTGTTATCATCAGTGTGTTACATTCACCTGTCTATACAGACCACCCTGTCTATAGCGGTCACTTTAGGCAACCCTGTTATCAGCAGTGTGATACATACACCTGTCTATACAGACCACCCTGTCTATAGCGACCACTTTAGACAACCCTGTTATCAGCTGTGTGATACATCCACCTGTCTATACAGACCACCCTGTCTATAGCGGCCACTCTAGGCAACCCTAGGAAGCAAGATGTATACAAGGTGTAGCCAAGATGAAGATCTACTTATATAATTGCCTTATTCTGTCTGTGTGAAGTTCACTGTGTGAAGTTCACGGATAGATTCTGGTCAGAATGGATAAAATAAAAAAGTGTCAAGGGATGGGAATCGAACCCACGACCTTCCGCTTACCGGGCAGATGCCATGACCACTAGGCTATAGGCTCATTATTTCTTTATACCGTTATTATACCGTTATATTATATATAGCTAAAACATTTTTAAAACACACAGTTTGGAACGGGACGTTTCACAAGAGTGACATCCATGGCGCCAAATTTATAATTGTAACGCATAGTATTTGAATTAAAACGTTTTTAAAATATATTCGCACTCGGGTAAAACCCGGGCGTTGCCCGGGCCATTCGTCTAGTATTATAAATAAGGGAAGAACGTTTATTTATAATCAATAATAGATTAATCTTAAGAAAATTTAAAAAAATATGTATAACCAGAGAAGGCTTTTGCGCGCAACATAAAAATATATTTCTCCTGTACATAGATTGGGTATTGTAACCTACCGTGATCCAGGTTGTCACAGACAGGGGCCGTGGTGTTGAGGGTGCTGCGGTATCTCAGTTTGAGGAGACAGGAGCATTTGTCCAGTAGTACCCTGGTTATACACAGAGTCCGGCAACCCTGCGACACCCACTCTAGCTTATATGCATATATGTAGTATGTATTCAAATAGATAATCATATAAAATTCATGGTTTTATGCTCTCACAAGCATGCCTCCAATTATCAATAATGGAAAATATATTATATGTATGCAGCTCAGACCTATAAGCTTATATTCATAGATTCACCAAACACCCCTAAGCTACCTTCTTTAGCAAATGCAGAGTATATAATAGAACCAAATACAATACTAGAACATTATAAAATAAATAAAGCTTCCAGGGATAAGTTTCTTGTATATCTTTTTATTTTCAAGCTTTCGGGCTTGTCAGTCCTTCAACAGGAGTATCACGTTAACAATATTAGAACAGTTTTTTTTGTCATTAGAAAGATTGATTTGGCGAAACCGCTGAGAGGTTTCATCACTGATTAACCAAGCCCTCACATTCACAAACAAATTATATCATTGCAGTTAGGTTCGTAGAGATAATATTTGATGATATATGTGAAAAGAAACATATTTCCAAAATATGTATTGCAAATTTTATCGAGAGATGCAATTGAAATTATAAATGTATTATAGTGTATCAAATTGACACACACACACACACATTTCTAAGACCTAAGCATATCTATGAGTAGTTAAAAAAAGATATTATTATTGTTTTATTATTATACAACAACAACAACAAAAACCTTTATTAAGACACTATTGTCTTACAAGGGTATTCCCCTAAAAGGTTATATATGTACATGAGTGAGAAGGAAAAGCAATTTAGAGGGGAGGGGGAGCAATCAGCCGTTGTCTGTGGAGTTGAGCACTTCTTCTCTCATTTTATCAATCGCCTTGAAAAATTTAAAATATTTATAAACAAATGTTTTATCCAGCAGGAGAGCAGTAAAGATTTTATATACATGTTGTTCATTGTAGTGAGTTAGCTCCAAAATTTCGCGAAATTCCATTCTCTTTTCATGTAGGAATGGGCAATGGAATAGATAGTGGACCAAATTGTCTTGGATGCCAACATTGCAGAAGTAGCAATTTAAAGGGTCGCTGTTCCAAAATCCCGTGATATCCTCGCGGAAAAGTAGCCATATAATTCTTTGACGGGCTATAAATCGTTTAATTTTCAAAGGGAGGTTTGATAGTAAGTAGTCCTCCGTCATAAAGGAGCTACTTAGAGATTGGTAGTGAATAAAATGAGTTGAGTTTTGTATCTTAGCTCGGTCAAATTGGAGTAGCTGGTCCACTGTGGTTTGAATAATTCTAGGCATTTCTCCTCGCACAACCATATAATCTTCACAGTTCTTAAGAAAAGAAAAACCCCTAGAGTCAATGATGCTATTCAAGTTATGAATAAAGTTGTTTCCCGCTTTTCCCACAATTGAAACTTTCCAGAGCTGGGACAAGCAAACATAGGGTAATCTTGTCCTGTCCATTTTTAAAATCCGTATCCAGAACTTTAGAATCAATTTCGTAATGTTTAATTCAAGGGACATCCTTCCGTTTTCTGTTCGTAAGATGTAGCCCGGAGTATATCTGGGAAGGTAAAGAAATCGCCGTAGGAAAATATCCTGGATCTGGTTTACAACTCTTATCTGATTTGTCGCCCACAGGGGGGCCGAGTATAACAACGTGGATAAAACTATGGAGTCAAGTAGTTTCATCACTGCTCCGAATGATTTGGTTCTTGACCTAGATAGTATTCTCCATACTGCGTTTGTAGCAACCAATGCTTTGCTTTTAAAGTGCTGCGCCACTTAAGCAGTTGGATTATTGGTAGTTAAGGGGTAGCCAAGATATGTATATTTTGAAGATACTGTCAAGGGTTGTTGGCCCCAAAACCAAACGTCAGATCTGGCCAAGCGGCCTCCATTTCGAAACACTACGATTTTAGACTTGGATTGGTTCAGAGTTAAACCATTTTCTTCAAAATATATTTTTATTAGATTAATCTTTATTTGGAGATTTATCTTGGATTCACCAAAGAGGACTATATCATCCGCGAACAGGAGGAGGTGTATAGTTCCATGGCCCGGTAAGTATATACCTGGCAGGTCAGAATCATCCAGTGTAGCAACCAGATCGTTAATAAAAATAATAAATAAATACGGTGAAAGAGGTTCACCCTGAAGAACACCTGATTGTATTTTGATGAATTCTGTAAAAGAGCCGTTCCATCTGACCGCTGCCATCATTTGAGCATAGTAGTTCTGTATGAGTTTGATAAATCGCCCACTTAAACCAACAAGCGCAAGCTTTCTCCATAATAGTAGATGTGGAACTGTATCAAACGTTTTTTTAAGATCAACAAAAAATGCGTAAAGTTTCCTTCTTTTGCGGCTTAATGTCATTTGGATTAGTGATGTAAGCGTGAAGATATGGTCTTGGCACGAGTAACCCCTTCTGAATCCTGCCTGGTTTTCCGCTATGAGTTTTCTATTCTCAATCCAATTACTTAGTTGTTTTATTATTATACAATCCATATACAAAAATAGTGTTGCAAATATGTTGCCTATAATTTTGTGTAACATTTTTATTTAATATTTAAAAATATTCCTTATTGTTTTTAAATTTTAAGTATGATTAAAATTTACAATTATAAATAATATTCTATGAAAGAAGATAAACAACGCCAGAAGAAAAAAAAAGGAAAACAAGAAGAACAGGCAAGAACAGATACTTTACGTGGCTCTTATATATCCTTTCTTTAATTTTATATATGTTAATAAATATTTTAATGATTATATAATTGACGTGATCCCTATCTTCCCATTTAAACACCCACAAAAAACCAACAATGGTTATGAGCCCACGACGCTTCCACTCCGCATAAAAAAGGACTAGCGTCGCTAATACCAAAAGACTCACTTCTTTGGAATTCAACGGAAAGTTGATTACCGAAAAGGTATAGGAATATTTTCAGAAAATTGAGAGTAATGTGCAAATACCAACATTTGATGGCAAAAATTTCGCTTCTTGGAAATTCCGAATTATTTCAATTCTGGAAGGAAAAGAATTGGACACCATTTTGGAAGCTGATCCACCCAAAGAAAAAGAAAAGTTTAAAGAATGGAAAAAAAGGACGCACAAGCCAAAGGTATTCTTACCTGTTCGATGACTGTGTTATGTTTGTTGAATTAATGACAAAGGCCAGTTTAAAGGCTATACGGTGAAGAAGGAAACATAGTTTATTTACTTTTAAAATATACGCTTGGTCTCATGCCACCGCTCGAGATAGGCGCACTTCCTCTCTACCTCCGCGCATGCGCGGCGGCTACGTCACGTCCGGGCGCGGCGGCTACGTCACGTCCGGTGACGTCACGACATCACATCTTCCCCCTTTCCTGTAACACTTGGACCGTAGTCGCGAAGCGATGGGAGAACTGTCAGGAGGTGGGGTAGATTCCTCCTGGCTGGCGGGGTCATCCAAATGTAGGGCAGGATGTATTCCCAGTTCATGTCGGATGTCAGGACGGGTGTAGGTCCCGGCCCCCTTCTGGTACAGTCTCAGTCTGCGGGCATTCCACACTTTACCATCAGATAGCACAAATGTAAATGGTCGCAGTTGTTTGGTTATGGTGAACGGGCCCCTCAACTTGGAACGTCCTTTCATGACGGGATCACCCGCTTGGACTTTTACCTGATCTCCAACTTGTAGTTTAGGACTACAGCTTTTACTTTCACTGTCGCTCTTGTCTTCCTGACGGCAAGCTTCCTCAGGTGGTTTTGTTTTAACTTCCTTATCGAACACGTGCACCAAAGTTCTCAAAGTTCTTCCATGGACCACTGCTGAAGGTGTTTGCTTCGTAACGGTGTGCGGTGTAGATCTGTATTCTCTCAAGAACAGTTGTATCGTTCTTTTAACCTCTGTATGCTGTAGGTGTGCTGTCAGGACCGTTGACTTTAGAGTTTTATTGAAGTTTTCCACTTCTCCTTTGCAAGCTGGGTGGTAGTTAGCAGTCCGTATATGCTTAATGCCATTGCTCCCCAGGAAGTCTTAAACTCCTCGGAGATAAAGGGTGTTCCATTGTCGGTGACAATCTCATGTGGAAATCCCTCTCTAGAGAAAACATCTTCCAAAAAGCTTATTATCACTTTAGAGGTAGTCTTGTTCGTACAGAAGACTTCGGGCCATTTAGATGTGTAGTCAATTAGAGTTATAGCAAACCTGAATCCAATCTCGGAGTCAATGAAGGGTCCAACTATATCCAGGCCAAGTTTAGTCCAGGGATTTGCTGGCCTTTCAACAGGAGTTATGGGGACTCGAATAGACTTTAGTCTCTTGTCGTGGTTCTTACATACCCAGCAATTGGTTACCAAGTCTTCCACGTCTTTATCCATCCCGGGCCACCAATAGCTTTCTCTTAACCTTTGCTTAGTTCTGACCATTCCTTGATGAGCTTTATGAGCAAAGGATAGCAATTTATTTCGGAGAGATACTGGCACTAGAAATTTTCCTTTTTCATTCAAGATCAGGTCCTCCTGAACTGAAAGATCCTTTCTTAATCTGAAGTACTTATTTAATTGTGAAGATTTATTATTACTCCATGGTTTCATCAGTTGCTCTTTTAAGGCAATAATTTTAAGGGCACAGTGAACATTCTCTCAGGAATTCCTCTTCACTGATAGCCAACATGTCCTGATTGATGGATGCAATTAGTTCAACTTCACCATCATAGTCCTCATGGGATGATAGCGATGATCTGGAGAGATAATCAGGTAATACGTTATCTCTTCCCTTTTTGTATTCGATGTTGTAATCAAAGTTCATGAGCCTTGCAGACCATCTTGCAATTCTCAGTCCTGCTCTATCGTTGCCTTTAGTTGTAAGCAATGTCGTTAGAGAAGATTGGTCCGTTCTCAAAGTGAACTTCAGACCCCAGACCCATCTTCTAAACTTTTCACAAGCCCACACACAAGCGAGGGCTTCTTTTCTGACAGCTGTGAGACTACGCATCCTATGCCACTATGAGATGCATCAGTTGTAATGCCCGTAGGCAATTTTGGACAAAATAGGGCAAGTACTTGTCCCTTTTTAAGAGAGTCCTTTACTGTTTGCAAAGCTTTCGCATGTTCTCCTCTCCACTTAAACGGAACACTTTTCTTAAGCAACTTTTGTAGAGATTCCATAATTGTACTTTTGTTAGGGATGTATTTCTGGAACCAGTTTATCATTCCGATTAAGGATCTAAGACCTGACTTATCTTTGGGAGGAGGGGCATCTAAGAGAGGTTTCATCAACTCCTCATCCAGATGAACTCCATTATCATCAATTATGTGCCCTAAAAATTTTAAGGACTTCTGCCTGTAAATTGACTTTGCGTCATTTAGCATAAGGTTGACTTCTCTAAGTCTAGACAGAACTTGATTTAACTTTTTACCATGGTCTTCCATACTGCTACCCCCAATTATTATATCATCGAGGTAACAACTTACACCTTTAATGTCCCTCAGAAGTTCACTTAAATATCTTTGAAAAGCACCTGGTGCTGAGCTCAGGCCATAGGGCAACCTTTTAAACTGGTAACTCCCCATATGAGTAATAAAAGCAGTGAGGTACCTGCTATCAGGGTGAAGTCTTATCTGGTGGTATGCCTGGGATAGATCCAAGTTAGTAAAAACTTTACAACCGTGCAAGGATGATAGTATGACCTCAATTAGTGGAATTGGGTAGGCATCCAATATCACAGCCTTGTTCGGTTCTCTTAGGTCAATGCAAAGCCTTATTGAGCCATCTTTCTTTTTGGAGACCACAATGGGTGAAATCCATTTAGATGTAACAATGGGTTCAATGATGTCCATTTTCACCAGGCGTTGAATTTCCTTGTGTACTTCATCTAAAAGGACTGGTGGCAGTCTCCTTAGTTTTTGTTGTACCGGCGGTACACTCGTATCAGCAAAGATTTTGTACTCAATATCCTTTGCGAAGAGTAAAGTTTCAAGAATCTTGCTACTTTCAGTGATTTGGTTGACTTTTCCATCCTTTATGGAAAGCCCGAGTTTATTAAATAACTCCAATCCCAAACTAGGTGAGTCAGCTCTAACAACATGTAAGAGCGTATGTACAAAAGTGTGTTACCATGCTTAATTTTAGCGGGAAGGTCACCAAGTACGTCAATAGCTTGCTGCCTATAGCTTTTTAGTGTTACCGAAGCTGGGTTTAATTTAATGTTTTCAAAGTATTTGGTGTACAAACTCTCTGGAATCAATGACACTGAAGATCCTGTGTCAACTAGGAACTTTATAAGAACATTACTTGTTCCACCATTAACATTCAAGTCCATTTCAAGCTTTGAAGGCTGATGAATTGGTTGGTTACATTGTGCCATTGTAATGTTCTTAAATGAAAACTTAGATAAACAATACTTTTTAAAATGCCCTACCTTCAGTCATTAGCAGGACAATCAGGACTTGTAGCTTTATGCTTACCTCCACAGCGCAGACACTTGAAGTTTGTCGAGATCTTTTTGCGCTCCCGAAGATTAGGTTCAGTGCGGCGATCATTAGCAGCGATCTTATTTATCCCTTCGGGCGTATTATCGAACATCTTGTTGTCCTCCTGGGCCTTCTCGTACTGAGTAGCAAGTTGCACCACTTGATCCAGGTTTAAGTCCGTAGTCTCCACTAGAAGCCGATCCCGTAGTTGCTTGATTTTGGTTCCGACAATGAACCGATCCCGAATCAATTCGTCTTCCATAGAACCATAGGCACAGTCTTTAGCCAGCGCGCATAGTGCCGATATGTAGTCAGCGATTGTCTCGCCTTGTAATTGCCTTCGATCATTAAACTTCATCCTGATTACCCAGGGGCGAGATTTAACAACATATCTCTGCCTTAGAAGATCAATAGCTTCACTTAAGGAAGTGACAGTACTGGCCTTGGGCAACGTGTAATATTGCCGTTGTGCTTCAGCTCCAACACTGTTCAAGAAGATAGCAATTTTTCTGTTTTCTTCCACATTTAGTTTATCCTCAGCAATCATGTAGTTGTTGAAATAACGAACATATTCGTCAAAGTCCATGCTTTGGATGCCATCTTGCAGGAACGGGATAAGTTTACCGGCAGCCATCTTGAAATATTTGTTTACAAAAATAAAAATCAATTAAAAAAAATTGATCACTTTACCTTGAATCCTCGTCGCCACTTTGTTATGTTTGTTGAATTAATGACAAAGGCCAGTTTTTAAAGGTTATACGGTGAAGAAGGAAACATAGTTTATTTACTTTTAAAATATACGCGTGGTCTCATGCCACCGCTCGAGATAGGCTTACTTCCTCTCTACCTCCGCGCATGCGCGGCGGCTACGTCACGTCCGGGCGCGGCGGCTACGTCACGTCCGGTGACGTCACGACATCACAGACTGATTCCTTAGTTGCCCTGATTTTAACATGTAAAACTAGCAAGGAAATTTGGAAAGCTCTACATGCCAGATATGAGGGCGATAAAAGGAAGATAATAATTGAAGCTAGAAATGAAGTTTCTAGATTAGTAATGAAAAGGGAAGAAAAATGGGAAGATTATCTCTACAGAGCAGAAAGACTTTTGGAACAAGCCAGAAATCTAGGCGCTGATATTGAAGACGAAGAGTTTATCACTTCAGTTATAAGAGGTTTACCCCACAAATACAATCTCATTGTACTTCAACTCAGCAACCAAGAAAAATTAACAATTTTTGACTTAAGAAACTCATTAAAACTCTACCACGAAATATTTTCTAATGATAGAAAGGAAGAAAATTCCTCAGCTTTTAAAGTCTACAGCAAGGACAAATATAAACATTACAAAGAAATGAAAACACCAAAGACATACAAATGCTTCATATGTCACAAACCAGGACACAAGGCAGTTGAATGCTGGCACAACCCTGAAAACAAGAAAATTACAAATGTAAAGCAAACATTTGCATCACAAGGATAAAATGGCTACAAAGCACATAAACCCAATAATAATTCAAAGGCTACATTTGCCAAAGATGAAAATAGAAATGACTTTGCTAAACTTGTGAAGCAGCAAGACAATCTGGAACAACAATGGATTTGTGGCGACCGCTCTTTGCTTCAGCGAACTGGGACAAAGCTTCAAAACACATACGGGCAGAAGCTTGGCGAGCACGTGTTGCGAGAACACTTCACTACGCATGAGCGGGCGTCATCCAGAACTTTCTAGCGGCTGGCTTCTTCCGACACACTCGATCTGGCGTCTGACGCGGTGAACAAGAAGGCTAAAACCGGCGGCCGTTATTTCAACCGTTGCTTCTTTTCTCTTTATAATTTCTTGCTTTAAATAAATTAATTTTAATTATAATTTTATCAGCAGCCTTTCCACAAGCCACACCAGCACATCATCACAACAACCATCCTACAAAATTGGTGAGCCGGACGACTCGAATGAAGAATTAACGGCCAACGTCAAGGGCAAATCCTGGAAGCTCAAACATTCACGATGGAACTCACCCCATCTCAAATATCAAAATTGATTTTTCGAGCTCCACCCTTCTTGCCCAACGACATTCCATTGTGGCTCAACCAGCTGGAAGCTGCCTTTAATTTTGCAAACCTCGCCAGCGACGACAATTTCAAGTATAACACAATAATCGTTAATTTGGATAGACTGGCTCTCATCTGCGTCTTCGACATTGTAGAGAACCCACCAGTTTCGGGAAAATATGCGGCGCTCAAAGAACGACTTCTCCTGCGATTTGGCCGGTCACGCCAGGTAAGAACAGCTCAAGTCTCAGAAACTAAGCCCATTGTTGATCAGAGACCCTCGATTATCCTGGTTGATTTTCCCAAGCCACCTCCATCTCAGCACTGTGATCCCTGTACTACCTCCTCCAATAGCCTCCAACACCTGGAGCAGACGGCTTTTCCCCGTGACATGAATGTCACAACAACTGCCCCGGTGACTACAGTCCAGAACGTTGAAGACACCAACTCAAGCTCCGCCTTGCTTTCTCTCTCCAGCTCTCTGAGCGACTCTTCATCCCTGGACTCCTCATCGTTCTGCTCCAACCCTCCTTCAAACACCATCTCGTGTCCCCCTGAAACTGTTTTCTCCACCCCAGTGCACAGTGACAATCCCTTGCCTCAGCAGCCGCCGTCTCACGAAGAGCCCTTGCCTCCATCCTGCGAGCAGAAACATCCACTCTTCCTAGAAGAAACCAATAACACTGCTGCAACGACTCCTCTCCACTTGCAGCCCGCCCAAACTTCGGTAACACAACCTCTCCAACCTCAAAACTCACTCCAACAGTCATCACCTCCCATTGAATCAAGAGTCACTACTTCCCCAATACCAATAGCTCCACCGGTACTCGCGGCGACTACACCCATCGCTGAGCAACCCATCGTGTCCCTGCAAGCTAACAAGATGGTCGCCACCCATTACATCCGGACAACATTTGAAATGGACAGGTGCCTCCCTCAAGCCCCCAAGACCAGATCCCAACAAGGCACCCTACCAAGAGTTCCCTCTACGACTACATAGGATCTTTAAAGATCCTACTGGAGGGGGAGTAGTGTGGCGACCGCACTTTGCTTCAGCGAACTGGGACAAAGCTTCAAAACACATACGGGCAGAAGCTTGGCGAGCACGTGTTGGGAGAACACTTCACTACGCAGGCGCGGGCGTCATCCAGAACTTTCTAGCGGCTGGCTTCTTCCGACACACTTGATCTGGCGACTGACGCGGTAAACAAGAAGGCTAAAGCCGGCGGCCGTTATTTCAACCGTTGCTTCTTTTCTCTTTATAATTTCTTGCTTTATATAAATTAATTTTAATTTTAATTTTATCAGCAGCCTTTCCACAAGCCACACCAGCACATCATCACAACAACCATCCTACAGATTCTTGACAGTGGAGCTTCCAGTCATATGACTTTTCACCTTGACCATCTGAATAATATCCAAACCATGAATAAGAAATTTACCTTGGCTGATGATAGCTACATCACATCAGAATCAATTGGAGATGTAGAAATAAAGAATAGTGATGAAGAATCTATCATTCTGAAAGATGTACTCTATGTACCAAAATTAAGTGACAATTTAATATCTGTAAGCAAGCTCATTCAAGACAAAAACAGATTCTTTGTGACAATAAGGGTGGACACATTCAGAATGAAGAAGGAGACACTTTATTAACAGCATCAAAGATTGAAGACTTCTACATAATCAATGAAGGTATTGATACATTTCTCCCACCAACCCCAAAAACTTTAAAAATCAGTGACACATCATGGGATATATGGCACAAAAGACTTGGTCACATCAACGAAGAATACATGAAAATGATGCAAAACAATGCACTAGTACACAAATTTAACTGCAATAAAAGAATATATCTGAATTGTGTAACATGCACCCAAGCAAAATTCTCCAGAAAACCTTTTAAAGAAGTCAAATTTGATCAATCATCCCAATCTCTTGATCTCCTACATGTTGATCTCATTGGCCCTATACAACCAATCTCAATTGGCAAAGCAAAACACATACTAACAATAGTGGATGGTTATTCAAGAAAAATATTTACAAACTTTCTTAAATCTAAATCTGACACTCCAGATGCCATCAAGAATTTCATAGAAAGAATTGAATATTCTTTAGAAAGAAAAGTAAAATCAATAAGAAGTGATAATGACCTGGAATTTGTCAATTCTAATCTAGAATCATACTTTACAACCAAGGGTATTGAACACCAGAAAACAACTTTCTATTCTCCAGAACAAAATGGAAGATCAGAGAGAGCAAACAGATCTCTTATAGAAGGTACCATAGCACTCTTGATAGAAGCAGAACTGCCAACATTTCTTTGGGCGGAAGCCATGGATGCATTCACATACATTAAAAATAGAACCCCATCAAGACATAACAAAAGGTGCACTCCAGAAGAGCTTTTTACAGGAAGAAAGCCAACAATTGGGCATTTGAAAATCTTTGGTTGTTTAGCAGAAATGTGGACTCCCAAACACAAAAGATCAAAATTTGAAAAAATCACCAGAACTGCAATTTTTGTGGGATACTCCAACAATAAAAAAGCCTATAGAATTTGTAACCCCCAAGATTTCTCTATTACTGAAACCAGATATGTAAAATTCTTTGAAACAAGAAAAGGGTTAGAACTTTTAAATCAAGAAAAAGATAAGGTGACCCAAAATTATACCCTAATTAACTTGGGAGATGAAGATTCTGGGGAGAATTACCATCCATCTATAACAGAAGCAATCTTACAAGAAAATGCTTCATCACCAACTCATCAACACCATTATGATCTGAGACCTCATCATCCTGGACCTGGATTCTATTATGAACCTTCCTTAAGTGATGTTGAAGAAATGGATAATGACTCACCTGATTCAAGTTACCAAAATGGTGATACAGTTTTAAAGGGAACATAAAGTTTGGACACTTCAACCTCTTCCCAAAGGCTCTAAAGTAATCAAAAGTAAATGGATTTACACCATCAAGAAAGATGCAACAACACAAGGAAGAAAATACAAAGCTAGGCTAGTTGCAACAGGCTACCAACAGAGCTATGGCCAAGACTATGAAGAAATTTTTTCACCAGTCATCAAGAATGACTCACTTAGAGTCAAACTAGCATTTGCAGCCATCATGCAATATGACATCAAATGTTTTGACATTGTTACTGCATACCTCTGTGGGAACCTTGAAGAGACCATCTACATGAAACAACCTGAAGGATTTGAAGTAAGTGATAATAGCTTAGTTTGTAAATTAAACCAAGCTATATATGGCCTGAAGCAATCAGGTAAAATATGGTATAACACTTTTACCCAATATCTTTTAAATAATGGCTTTAGAATATTTTCTGCTGATAAATGTGTATTTTGTTACCAAAATAACAATTCACTCTTAATTCTTGGTATATATGTAGATGACATAATTGCAATTTATTCAGATGAGAAAATATTGTCTAATGCAATCTCTAAAATAAAAAATAAATTTACTGTTAAGGAAAATATTAGAGACATCCATTTCCTTGGTATGGATATATTTAGGGATAAAAATAAAAATAATATTTTCATCAATCAAGAGAGATTTGTTAATGAAATTTTAATAAAATTCAATATACAGGAGTGTAAACATGCTTTAACACCACTTGATTTAAACACTAATTTAGCTATATTTGAAAATTCACCTAAATGTGACATTAAAAATATCAGGAAATTTTGGGCTCATTAATGTATTTGAGTGTAAGAACTAGGCCAGATATAGCTTTACCTTTAACACTTCTATCTAAATATTCAAATGACCCCAGAGAAATTCATATGTCTTCCTTAAAAAGAATTATCAGATACCTAAAAGGAACTAAAAGTCTAGGCTTATGTTATACAAGTGAATATGGTACATTCATTAAAGCATTTTGTGATGCTAGTTGGAGAGATGGAAAAAAATAAAGAAAAATCTATTACTGGTGTTTAGTTTTATTCTGAACATAGGTGGCCGAAGGCAGCGCGCGGCGGTGAAGGTTGAGCTACGTCATCGCTGACCAATGGGAGGCCGTCTAGCTGCGCCGCCAGAGGGAGCTCGCCACCTTCTAGAACATTCTAAGGACGCTCGCCACTAGAGAACAATGCCTTTCAGCTGCGGCTTTAATTATTTTGTAAATTCTTTAAATATTCATTGTAAAGAGAGTTAAAATAAATTCATTTGTAAAGCTTGGGATAATTGCCTGACCAAAGATAAGTACATTTGTTTCTTTAAGCTAGTATAAAACATTCTATTCAATTAAGCCTAACGAGAACAAATTGTTTTGTAAACAATCATTCTGCTTTTCCTCCTTGCGTATTTTCCAAGTGGGAAACAAAACATTGGTGCCGAAACCCGGGAATAAATATATTAAATAATTATTTAAATATAAATAATTATAATTCATTTTTGAAATATATTATAAAATTAATAATAGCAAAAATTAAAGATGGCTGCCAAATTTAAAGCTACTTTAAATATTCTTGAATTTCATTTCAAACAAGTGGATTATTTTGAACAAATTTCGCTCAAGATAATTGAATCGAAGGATGATGCAAATTTACAGACATTTAAAAAAGATATTTTAGATATAAAATCTAACATTGAAAAAACTTATTGTAGTCTTTTAACATTTTCTGAATTTGATGATGAAGTTTACTTTTCTAGAGTTATGCAATACAAGGATAATCTTAGAAATTTAGTGGCGAATATCAATAAAGTATCTTGTACAGCCAGTTCAAGCAAAATTGATTATCTAAATCAATCAACCACAAGTAAAATAGAACTTCCTAAATTTAATTTACCTTCCTTTTCTGGTGATGTTAACGAATGGCTTAGTTTCAAGCAATTGTTTTCTCTGTCTATTGATTCTAATACCGCTCTAACTGATTCACAAAAGCTGCAATATTTACAATCAGCTGTTAATGGAGACGCTGAACGACTTATTAGGGGATTTCCTGTTATTGATGAAAACTATGCCCATGCTTGGGCCACATTGGTCTCCAGATATGATAACAAAAAAGAAATTGCCTTTTCACAATGTACAAAATTATTCACTTTAAAACCTTTAAAACTAATAAATTCCAAGGCCATTTTTGAACTACTAGATATATGTAATGAAGCCATGAGAAATTTGAAATCACTGGGTTTGGAGAGAAATACACTTGTTGATATCTTTCTAATATATTTCCTACAAAGAGGAATAGGTGATGATTTGAAAAGGCAATGGGAATTGACGTTGATAGATGATGGCTTTCCATCCTACGAAATTTTATTATGTTTCTTGAAAAACAAGCAAAAAGTTTGCAGGTTATGCTAAAGAGGATAAATCTGTAGTGAAACAAACACATGTTTATAATTCTACTAGCGGATGTGCCCGGCTTCGCCCGGGTTTTACCCGAGTGAATGTTTGTCTAACGAACATTTGTTAAAACAATTCTCTTTAAACTTATAAAACGTACTCGGCTTCGCCCGGGGTTTTACCCGAGTAAAGGTTTGTCTAGCGAACATTTGTTAAAACAATTCTCTAAAACTTATTAAAAAATAAAAAAGATATATTTTGATAATTTGAAACTCGTAAATTTGAATCTCTCGATAAAGTGAACATTTTTTCCCGGTCTCTGTGTGCCTTGTCATCCTGAATTTTGTCTTTTCTAATTTTCTACATTAGAAAATCATAGTTTTATCTAGTGAACATTATTTCCCGGTCCCTTTAGAAATACTCGATAAGTTGAATAAAATCAATATTAATTGGTTCCCTCGGTAATTGGAAGTTAAAGGAATAGTATCTTCGCCTTGGAATTGTATCATTATTCTTGTCGCAAATAAATTGCCGTGTCATCCTGAGATAATCTTACTTTTGATAAATAATATTTAAGATAACAAACTTATTGATAAGAAAACTTGTTATCATCGTCACAATGGGGGCGCTGCTTGCGAGTTAAATCTACAAATCTGCAAATAACTCTAAGGATATTCAAGATATTCATGAAATTATTTTTCAAAAACCTTCCCGGTGATATACCTAATAATATCCCAAAATTTCACGGCGATTGGATGTATGGTTTTTGAATCTATAGAGTACAAACAAACAAACATACAGACAGACATTCAATTATATATATATATATATTTCAAAAGGTGATGATAAATGCCTATTATGCAAAAATTCACATCCTTTATTCAAATGTGACAAGTTCCATAAAAGTTCTCTCCTTGAAAGATGGAACATAGTCAAAACCACAATAACCTTTGTTTCAATTGTTTGCGATCCAACCACAGAGTAACGTCATGTAAAATCACTATGCATTGTAAATCATGCAACAAAAAACATCACACTCTTTTGCATTCCTTTCAACCCGAACCTTTGAATACCACTTCAATTGAAGCCCCAATTGCCCAATCTAGCGTTTCATGTTTTCTCAGTGATACAACAAAGCCCAATGAGACAATCTTATTATCTACTGCTATCGTGAGAGTGAGAGCAGAAAATGGATCGTTTCATCCATGCAGAGCTTTGATTGATACTGGTTCTCAAAGAAGTCTAATAACACAAAATTGTCGTGAAAAGTTGAATTTTCCTGTTAAAAAGAGCCAACTCACAGTTTTTGGAATTGGTAACCAACCAATACAGCAGTCTGCTAGTGAGACTTTTCTTCAATTTAAGCCACATTTTTCTGATAGAGTATTCAAAATTTCATCCATAATACTCGATCAAATCACTGTTGATTTGCCTAATTTTCTGATAAATAGAGATAATTGGCTGTTAGGATTTTATAAGTTGTTTTTTCCTAGATTAGTTTATTTATATTTTGACCAGATGACTGGACGGTTTTACATGTATATAAATTGGTTTTTAATCATGTAAATTAGTTAGTCATGAAAGGAAATTAAAAGTGTTGATTTTCTTAGAGGTTTTTTGGTGTTTACTCTGCTCGATTGTAGACTAGGAAAGAATTGATTCCTAACATTGGCCTCATCTTAAGAATACTTTATTAGCAGATCCCAATTTTGATAAAACAAGTCCCATTGATTTAGTAATTGGTGCAGACCTAGCCCCATTTTTATATACAGGAAAACTACGATTCCAAAATCATCCAGGACCCTCTGCCTGTAGTTCCAAGTTAGGATGGATACTTTCAGGAAATGTTTCCAGTTCTGAGACTGGAAACAACTATATCTCATTATGCTCAACATCCCAAGGAGATGATAATCTGCGAAAGTTTTTTGAATTGGAATCGGTTCCTGCCGCTCTTCCATTGACTAGAGAGGAGAAGAGTTGCGGGGACATTTATGACAAGAACTTTTGCATATCAACAGATGGAAGATATTCTGTTGGTCTACCGTTTAAATCTGTGCCTAATCTCGGAGACTCATGTCAGAATGCCATGAAACGATTTCTTGCTCTTGAGAGAAAATTTCACAAATCTTCGAATCTTCTTCAGCAATATAAGGATTTCATGATGGAATACCTTTCTCTCAACCACATGGAGCTCATTCCGAAAAACGAACGTGACCAATCATCAGACAAGTGCTATTATATACCTCACCATTGCGTTCTGCGTGAGCAGAGCAGCACTACTAAATTAAGAGTAGTGTTTGATGCATCGTGCAAAACGAGCAACAAATACTCCTTAAATGAATCTCTTCCTACTGGACCAAAATTGCAGCATGATATTTTCAATATTCTTGTGAAGTTTCGTACTAATCCTATAGCTTTTACGGGAGATATTGAGAAAATGTACAGACAGATAAAAGTTAACTCTTCTGATCTCGACTTTCAGAGAATCTTCTGGAGAAAGACCCATTGGAATCTTTATTGGAGTATAGATTGCTCACAGTAACTTATGGAATGTCGTGTGCACCATATCTTGCAATCCGTACCTTGATGCAACTTGCCACCGACAAAGAACTCCTGTTCCCAGAGGCATCTAAAATCATAAAAACTGATTTTTATGTAGACGACCTACTTTCAGGCGCAACAACAATCGAAGAAGCAAAAGTTATCATTGATGATATCCGGAAAATCCTTTTTTCTGGTGGCTTTTGCATAAGAAAATGGATGTCAAGTGTCCCTGAGGTTCTTTCAGAGGTACCAGAAGCGCTGAAAGCACATGATTCATATGAAATCGGAGATAATTCATCTGTTAAGATTCTTGGGATAAATTGGAATCCATCCACGGATAATTTCACAATTACAGTCAATTCACTAAAAGACGTATATTCTAAAAGACAATTGTTATCGGACATTTCTCGAATTTATGACCCTTTGGGATTGTTATCACCGGTGATCATTAGCTTCAAGATTCTGTTCCAAACTTTGTGGAAACAGGATTTGGATTGGGATGATCCCTTGTCTGAATCGTTGTGTTCTCATTGGAGGAGAGTGAAAATGGATTTGGCCATGCTAAATCATATTAAAATTCCTAGATATATTTCCTGCAAGGGACTTATACATTCTTTGGAACTCCATGGATTTTGTGATGCTTCCGAATCTGCATATTCATCAGTTGTTTATATGAAATCTCGTTTTAAATCTGGTCATGTTCAAGTCACATTGATTGCTGCCAAGACAAAAGTCGCTCCCTTGAAGGCAACGTCAATACCTCGTCTGGAGCTTTGTGCTGCTCTTCTCCTTTCAAATTTATATGATTCCATTTGCAGCTCATTGCTGTTGCAGATTGACCGAGTAATTTTGTGGACAGATTCCCAGATTGTTTTATGTTGTATAAAATCTGAATCAAAACATTGGAAACCTTTTGTTGGTAACCGGATTGCAGAAATTCAGCGACTAACTCTGCAATCTTCTTGGTCCTATGTGTCTACCAAGGATAATCCTGCAGATTGCGCCTCCAGAGGTATAACTTCTTCAGAGCTAGTAAACCATTCACTTTGGTGGAATGGTCCTGATTGGCTATCAAACTCAAGTTTACAAGATCCGCTACCAATCACATATGAACTTCCAAAAGAAGTTTGTCATGAAAAAAGAAAGACTGTTCCGATTGTTCATTTCACTACTTGTCCTATTCTAGAGTTTATTTTTAAATTCTCAACATTCAGGAAGCTGAGCAGAGTTACGGCATGGCTCCTAAGATTTATCCACAATGCTAGACACAGCAGCGACAAAATAAAACACAAAGAATTGTCCTCTAATGAGCTCGATAATTCAATTCGAACTCTTATTCAAATCATTCAAAGTTCAGAATTTAAAACTGAAATTCAATGTTGTAATCAAAGCAAAGTACTATCAACAAACTCAAAACTTTTATCCTTAAACCCATTTATTGATTCATCAGGAATTCTACGTGTAGGAGGTCGACTGCGCAAATCCAACCTGCAATTCAATGAGAAGCATCCAATAATTCTTCCTCACAACCATTTTGTCACAGAATTGATTGTTCAACAATTCCACGTAGAGCATCTTCATTCTGGTCTCCAATTAACTCTGTGTGCAATCCGACAAAAGTACTGGATTCCATCCGGTAGAATTCTAGTAAAAAAGCTCATTAATCGTTGCATGACATGTTTCAAGACGAAACGCCAAGTGTCAAAACAAATCATGGGAGATCTGCCTATCCATAGAATCATACCCTCAAGCCCTTTTAGCAAAACAGGAATAGACTTCGCAGGACCATTTATAACTAAACCTAATCTCATAAGAATAAAAGTAACATTAAAATCATATATAGCATTATTCATTTGTTTCTCAACGAAGGCTATTCACCTTGAGATAGTTTCAGATCTGTCAACCCCTGCCTTCCTCGCTGCTTTTGGAAGATTCATCTCTCGTCGAGGAAAACCCTCTGATATTTTCACCGACAACGCTACTAACTTTAAAGGAGCTAAGAATATTTTGAATAATATACATCAACTTGTAAAGGATTCTTCAATTCAAATTTATGTCGCTGATGAACACATCCCTTGGCATTTTATACCTCCATCTGCTCCAAACTTCGGCGGCATTTGGGAAGCAGGAATTAAATCATTGAAGTATCATCTCCTAAGGTGTTTAAAATCTGCAGTTTTAAATTTTGAATATCTCAATACTCTGACAAGTCAAATTGAAGCGTGCTTGAATTCTCGCCCGTTGTATCCGATGAGTTCGGATCCAAATGATTTCAACCCTCTCACTCCAGGACATTTTTTGATTGGAAGACCATTTACAGCACTCCCAGAGCCCAGTTATCACCCTAATGACAACTACTTAACTAGATGAAAATTAATTCAAAAGGCCAGAGATGTTTTCTGGCAAAGATGGTCCAGGGAATATCTAAACAATCTGCAACAACGGTCCAAGTGGAAAAAACCCTCTTCCAACCTGAAGGTTGGAGATTTGGTGTTGGTGAAAGAGTTTCCTATGCCTTCAATGCAGTGGAGCCTTGGCCGCATCACCAAGGTGTCACCTGGAGCGGATGGCAATGTCCGAGTTGTGGAACTTCAAACAGAGAAACAACATCATCTAATAAGACCCATCTCGAAGATTGCACTTCTGCCATTCTAATTCTTCTTCTTCTTCTTAAAAAAAAAAAAAACTTTCTACACTATGTGATCCTTTTCTTTTGCCTTGTGTGTGGACTACGTCCACAGGAGGGGAGTATGTTTAGTTTTATTCTGAACATAGGTGGCAGAAGGCAGCGCGCGGCGGTGAAGGTTGAGCTACGTCATCGCTGACCAATGGGAGGCCGTCTAGCTGCGCCGCCAGAGGGAGCTCGCCACCTTCTAGAACATTCTAAGGACGCTCGCCACTAGAGAACAATGCCTTTCAGCTGCGGCTTTAATTCTTTTGTAAATTCTTTAAATATTCATTGTAAAGAGAGTTAAAATAAATTCATTTGTAAAGCTTGGGATAATTGCCTGACCAAAGATAAGTACATTTATTTCTTTAAGCTAGTATAAAACATTCTTTTCAATTAAGCCTAACGAGAACAAATTGTTTTGTAAACAATCATTCTGCTTTTCCTCCTTGCGTATTTGCCAAGTGGGAAACAAAACAACTGTGATGTAAATGTACATATTCAGATGTAAATATGTAAATATGGTTTTGCATATAGACGCTCGAGTTAGGATATATATAGAGACAATTGGATGTTGTCAGTTAGTTAAGAAAGTTCCGTTCTTAAATAAAGAAGTGTTCACCATCGTAGCCCGATCCCTTAGAGAAACAAAACATGGTGGCAGCGTAAAAGCGGTATAAGCGTAAAATCGGTAAAAGCGTAAAAGCAATTTTCAAAATTATAAAGTTGAAATATAAGAATTTTTTTTTAAGAAAAGGAAAAAAATGGCTAATTATATACAAGTAGCTGCTCCAGAAGGATTCAATTTCGGCAAACCTAATGAATGGCCGATATGGTTCAAAAGATTTCAAAGATACAGAATCGCTTCAGGACTTTCAGAGAAAAGTGAAAATGAGCAAGTAAATGCTCTGATTTACATAATGGGCGATAAAGCAGAAGAAATCTTGATCTTATTTAATTTAAGTGAAGCACAAATTAATGACTATAAACTAGTGGTGTCCAAATTTCAGGACTATTTCATAGGAAAAAGAAATGTTATTTATGAAAGATCAAAATTCAATAGAAGAAGCCAAGATTCACCTCAATCAGATGCTCCAAGGGAAGCTGAGAGTTCTGGCGGGGAGTTGGCCGAAGGATCTGATGGAAATACTCAAGTTAACAAGCAGTACGTGTATACACCAGACTATTCTAATATTATACTAAGGCCTTTTACAGACCAGGAAACTATCGAAGAAATGCCTGAAATTATTGAAATGGAAAACCAAGTGGAGCTCGATCTAACTTATTTAGAAAGCCGTTTAGAATTAAGCACGGTTAAAATTCTATTTACTTTTCGATCTATTTTGGAAGATAAGTATGATAAAATTGAATTGAAAGGACGTGGCCGTTTAAGTAATTGTTACAAAATCTCTGATACGGAGGTATGCAAATTTGTAATGGTGGCTAAAAATGATATAAATAAGTATGCATCCTATTTGTATGCAGCATATAGCTCAGAAGGATTTAATTTTGATGACGTTTCAAAAGGAATTCTTGAATTACTCAATAATGAAGTAGGAAAGGTGAAATACACGGATACGAAATATTGTAGAAAATGCAAGTTAAACAAGGAAGAAATTGGTTTGCCATGTCACAGGCTATGTAAGACCTGCTGGATCGGTCATGTGAGTGAACATCTTTCTTCTGAGAAACTTGAAGATCCTATAACGTGTCCAAATGAAGAATGCAAAGAAACTTTGAATTCTGAAAAAAGAAAATTGTACAAAAGTAAAAAAGTGAAAATTGTACAAAAGTAATTGTACAAAAGTAAAATTGTACAAAAATGAAATTGTACAAAAGTAAAATTGTACAAAAGTGAAAATTGTACAAAAGTAAAATTGTACAAAAGTAAAATTGTACAAAAGTAAAATTGTACAAAAGTAAAATTGTACAAAAGTGAAATAGTACAAAAGTAAAATTGTACAAAAGTGTAATTGTACAAAAGTGTAATTGTACAAAAGTGTAATTGTACAAAAGTGAAATAGTACAAAAGTAAAATTGTACAAAAGTAAAATTGTACAAAAGTAAAATTGTACAAAAGTAAAATTGTACAAAAGTGAAATAGTACAAAAGTGAAATTGTACAAAAGTGTAATTGTACAAAAGTGTAATTGTACAAAAGTGTAATTGTACAAAAGTGAAATAGTACAAAAGTAAAATTGTACAAAAGTAAAATTGTACAAAAGTAAAATTGTACAAAAGTGAAATAGTACAAAAGTAAAATTGTACAAAAGTGTAATTGTACAAAAGTGTAATTGTACAAAAGTGTAATTGTACAAAAGTGTAATTGTACAAAAGTAAAATTGTACAAAAGTGTAATTGTACA
Organism: Cordylochernes scorpioides; assembly: GCA_030710605.1. Classification (NCBI taxonomy): domain Eukaryota; kingdom Metazoa; phylum Arthropoda; class Arachnida; order Pseudoscorpiones; family Chernetidae; genus Cordylochernes; species Cordylochernes scorpioides. Next base: position 48,195,534 of record CP092863.1, on the reverse strand, counting down.
AAAGTGTAATTGTACAAAAGTGAAATAGTACAAAAGTAAAATTGTACAAAAGTAAAATTGTACAAAAGTAAAATTGTACAAAAGTGAAATAGTACAAAGGTAAAATTGTGGTTCCTGTGGGATTCCTTTGAAGGTGCGGAGTGACAATTCGGATCACTATGGCAAATCAAGGGAAGCTTGTTCTGCTCCCTCTATAATAGGTGTTGTGAATGCTATTGATGAAAAGGAGTAAAGGATTCTGAAGCGAAGCCAAAGGGCGACGGATTAAAGGATTCTGATGCGAAGCCTAAGGGCGCAGGAGTACGAGAACTGCCTCCATTGGAAGTAAATGATCGAGTTTGGCTGACGGACCTTAACGGGGAGCCATATGTCCATTTACCCAGAGGCCAACCCACACACTTCGGATGCTGCTGCGGATGTGGCCGGATCATCAACATCTCCTGGAAGAACAGTTCGTCCGCCCAGACGTTTTGGAGAGGTCTAGAGCTAATCTCTAAGAGGGGAGATGTGATGTAAATGTACATATTCAGATGTAAATATGTAAATATGGTTTTGCATATAGACGCTCGAGTTAGGATATATTTAGAGACAATTGGATGTTGTCAGTCAGTTAAGAAAGTTCCGTTCTTAAATAAAGAAGTGTTCACCATCGTAGCCCGATTCCCTTAGAGAAACAAAACAACAACTGGCATTACTACTCATTTAGGCTCATGTCTCATATCATGGATGTCAAAGTCACAAAACAATACTGCTTTATCTACCTGTGATTCAGAAATGAATGCTTTATTGACCTGCTACAAAAGATGTGTATATTTGAAATACTTAATTGAGGAACCTCTTGCAAGTGTATATTATAAAAAATGTTAATTTTAATATAAAAATTAATTGTGTGATAACCAATCAGCAATTACCCTTTGCCAAACTGGAGTTACTTCTCTTAAAAGTAATCATATAATTAGAACTGTTAATTTTTTACATGAAAATCTGATTGTTAATAAATATACTCTATCATACACACCTTCATCTTATAATTTATCAGACTTTCTTACAAAAGCTGTATCCAAAGATAAACTAAGAAATACTTTTAAAATGATTAATGTTGTATAAACAATTTTAAAAAGGGATTGTTTACTTATTTGAATATATATATTACTAATGACATATTTTGATTGTATTAAATATAATTTCGATTATATGAAATATGATCATTTTGGATAGATTTAATATGTGGTTTTAAACTTTATTTCATACTGTGTGTCATAAAATTCCAAACTTTGGAATCATTCTATTAGTAAACGAAGCGGCCATGTTGAAGGCGCGCTGAATTATTGGAGACAACCATGAGGTGACGGTGACGTCACGACCTGTCGGCCACCAGCCCGACGTTCTCATTGTGTACCATGTTTGAACTTTAAACTTTAATTTAATTGAATTAATGGAAAATATTCCCCAAAATTACGGGGGGATTTGTTGCAAATATGTTGCCTATAATTTTGTGTAACATTTTTATTTAATATTTAAAAATATTCCTTATTGTTTTTAAATTTTAAGTATTTTCCCGCCAGGAGGCGAAACTGACCGGACGTGCGTCGCTAGGCTCCGCTAGTTCCGGTAAATATTGTTTTAAATATTCATTTTACTTATTGTATAATTTATAAAAGTTTTATAAATTGTTTAATTAAAAATATTATAACCTTTTTTTTTAATTGGCAATCGCTGTTTAAGAGTTTAGTCATTTTTGAAAGCCTTTTCAATTGTTGTTTTCGCACAAATATGCAAAAATAGAATATGGAAATAATTATTCAAACATTAAATGATAAGTTGGATGAAATTTATAACTATTTTGACAAAAAGGTTCAACAAAATCAAAAAAATCTAACTAAAAATGATATTACATTTTTGTCAACTATGGTTAGGCAAACCAAGGATGGTATTTCAACTTTAAAAGAAATAAATAACCAAGATATTTTGGAACTAATGAAAACAACAATTACAGATGTTATGGACAAAAACTGAAAGGGATCCAAGATGAATTAGTCAAAACAACTCCAACATATGCTCAAGTAGCTCGTACAGAAACATCACAAGATTACATAAAAAAAAAAAAAATTACATAAGGAGTTCACAATAGTGGCAACACCTATAAATGTGGAAGATAATACAAAAATGTATCAAACTATATCAGGCAAAGTTAAAAAGCTTAGGGACGAAGGAAAAAAAATAAAGATTAACAAAATTATAAATGCTAGGAAATCTGTAATAATAAAGACCCCTACAGAATCAGACATGGAATCTCTAAATGATGAGTTAGGCAGGGCAGAGGAACTCGCAAATATCAGCAAAATTTTTATCCCCAAACCAAGAGATCCTACAGTAATAGTCAAAAATGTTAATAAACTTACAGAAACCGCTAATTTTACTAAAATAATCTGCAGTATGAACCCTGAATTGAACGATATGGAAAATGATATCCATGTTTTGTTTAGCATGAAATCGAATAAGCCCCACCACAACATAGTTCTTAGGGTTTCTCCAAAGGTTTACCGAATCCTTAAAAATATGAATAATAAATTATATACTGACTTTGAACGCTGTTTTGTGGAAGATAAGATTCTGGTAAAACAATGTCAGAAATGCCTTCAATTTAATCCCAACCATAAATTGGCCGATTGTACTAACGTCGAGATATGCAAATTATGCGGCGCGCAAGGAATTCATGACTGTTCAAAAATTTGCAATTGTTATAACTGTCTAAAACATCCTAAATTTAGAAACTCGCCGAATCATAGAGCTAATTCCTCGGACTGTCCTCTATACAAAATACAGATAGACAGAATTATCCAACGAACGAGATATGATCCAACCGACAATTAGGCAAATTTCGCAGCTAAGATTTTTGTTTATTTAGTTTGAATATCATGCAGGGAAAAGGAATTAAATGTTTACAACAAAATGTAAGAAAAAGTATCTTGGCACTGAATGAGCTTCAAGCTTCTATAAAAGACAACCCACCAGATATCATCCTAATACAGGAACCTTATCTGATTTATAGAGATGTAATTTTCGATTTGGAATCTCAAATAGTGCATTCAACGACAGATGAACAAATTTATACTGCAACGATCTTTATGAATAAGAGTTTAAAATTTAATAAAATCAATAAATTCACAAACTCCTTTTGTACAACCACTTCTTTAAATTCAGCAAAATCAAATACTATTATCGCAAACTTTTATATACATCCACATAGATTTAATGACACTCATAGAAAATTTATCCAAGAGCTTCTGGAGACCTACAATCAACAACCTATTATACTATGTGGTGACTTTAATTCTAGACACCCAGTCTGGTTTGATCCGACAACAAACTCCAATGGTTTCAAATTCCACTCCATCATAGATGAACATAACCTATTTATTCATAATCTTAAGATACCCACCTGCCGAAATTCTAGCTTTATAGATCTTACGATTTCAAACAAAAAATCAATAGGTTTGGTACAAAACTGGAAGACGACTATATTGACGCACATTTCAGATCACGTAGCAATAACCTTTGACATTTATCACAATTTTAACAGGCAAAGGACAGTTCAAAACTCAACATGGAAATTTATAGAAAAAGATGCTGATTGGAAAACATTTACCGAAAAAATAGCAATACAAGACGTAGATAATATTATCACCATGATAAACCACGCGTCAAACATCAAAGATATTGACAACATTGTAAAGACTCTCACACAAATAATTAAAGAGGCAGCTTATCTGTCACTAAATGTCAAGACAAGAAGCGGAAATCATAAAACAAATACATACTGGTGGGATGGGAAGCTGGAGAAAATGAAAAACGATTTCCACTATATTAGAAATTTGTATTACCGACATGGAAAGGTCCTTGAAAAGACTTATAAATCAATGAGAAATAATTATTTAAATAAAAGTAAAAAGGCAAAAGAGCGAGTTGGAGAATTTTTATAGAAGAAAGTCATTCAAATAACTCATTTGGTAATGCTTATAGGATATTCAAGTCATTGAGATCGAAAAATAGAAATTTAGGATTACCACTAATAGATAATTTACCAGATCATTTAAAGACCGACAAAATAAAAAGTTTAATGAACGATCTTTTTCAGGATGATATTGGAGGTTTGGATAAAGATGATCATATTTTGATTAGAAATTATACGCCTAAATATAAAAATAAAAGTAGTGTTTATATCGAATCTAAGGAAATAGAGGAAACAATTTTAAAAACAAATATTAAAAAAGCACCGGGTCCTGATTACATTAGTAACAATATGATTAGACAGGCTAAAATAAAAATAATCCCAATTCTGCATAAATTATTCAATAAATGTATAGAAATGGGATATTATCCGGATGAATGGAAAAATCATTCTTAAAAATAATTCCAAAACCAGGCAAAACGAATTATGAAATAAATAAAAGTTATAGACCTATATCATTGACATCTAATCTATCTAAAACATTTGAGAATATAATAAAAAATAAATTAAGTAACTATTATTTAGAGAATAATTTGATGAGCTCAAGGCAGCATGGTTTTATGAAATCTAGATCAACAATTACTGGAATGGATAAAATTATAGAAACTATATTGAAACATAAACAAAAAGAATTGACTTCCTTGATAGCTATAGATATTGCGGGTGCATTCGACAATGCATGGTGGCCTGCTATTATAAAAAGAATGGATAATGATGATGTTCCTTCAGATTTAATACGGATCATAAAATCTTATTTGAATAATGAAAGGGAGGTGAAATTTACATACGAATCAGAAACTTTTTATAAGAAACTAACTAAAGGATGTCCACAGGGTGGACCTTTATCTCCACTTCTATGGAATATTTTGCTAAATGATTTGTTGATAAATTTTGATTCAATGAATGCAGATATTATATGTTATGCAGACGACGTTACAATAATTTGCTGGAATAAGACTATTGAAGGACTAAAAACCGCAAGTGAATACACCTTAAATTATGTGATCCAATGGTGTAATAGAAATAAATTAACGATCAGTACAGAGAAGACTAATATGCTATACCTACATAACAGACAAAAAATACCTATTAAGGTTAATAACAATATAATAATGCCGGTCAAGCAAGTAAAAATTCTGGGAATGAAATTTTCTAATCACAAATGGAAAAACAAAGTTAACTTTACACCGCATGTTAATGATATTCTGTGTAAGGCAGGACGTATGAAAAATTTATTATGTTCACTAAGTGGCAATATGTGGGGTTTAGACACTGAAAAGAAGTTAACTTTATTCAAAACAATCATTAGGCCTGTACTTACATACGGTTCTGAAATTTGGTTCAAATATTTAAACAATCGTTGTAAACAAAAACTGAACTCCATGCAGTACCAGATCATTTTATGGGCAGTTAGAGCATACAAAACCACTTCATCAAACTGTGTGCATAGCTTGGCAAAAATTCCACTCCTAACAGATTATATAGAATCCAGAATAATCAAATTTGATCTAGCTCAAATGTCCATTGAAGATCTAATTACTTACGAACCCCATGCTCCAAGTATAGTCAAATCATTCTTACACGCAAAAATGAATGAAATTTTTGAGAACACTAATGAAATTTTCAGAAGCTTTTTCGTATTAGGAATTCCAAGATTTTTCCGTCCAAATTTTTATAATATCCAATTCATTACAGATCATGGCAATTTTGGGAAATTTTTGGCAACTATCGGCGCCGTGAAGGAACCAGGATGCTTCTGCGGAGGTGAAATTCAAGACGCGAGACATCTACTTCTGGAGTGCCCAATTTTCCGGGATTTTAGGGAAAATAGATTTGGTCGTATTGGACAGCTTGATGAATTTGTAGACAAAAAAGAAAAGTATAAAAATTTTGATCAATTTTGTAAATACATATACAACTTTCTCTTGAATTGGAAAAAAGAGAAGGAATCTTAGAAAAAAAAAAAGAACTGCGATGCTTGCTCTGTGTGTTTTGCTTTGTTGTTTGTTTTTCTCTTTGGACAATTTTCTTTAGTTAATTTATGTAAAATAATGAATTGAACAGGATTGTATATAGCCGTATTGCTGTAATGCAGTGAAATGTATTGGCGCAAATATCCCTGAGTTTGGGATATCGCGTTTCATGATGTTAATAAAGTTAATTAATTAAGTATGATTAAAATTTACAATTATAAATAATATTCTATGAAAGAAGATAAACAACGCCAGAAGAAAAAAAGAAAAGCAAGAAGAACAGGCAAGAACAGATACTTTACGTGGCTTTTATATATCCTTTCTTTTAATTTTATATGTTAATAAATATTTTATTAATTATATAATTGACGTGATCCCTATCTTCCCATTTAAACACCCACAAAAAAAAACCAACAAATAGTGGTAGAATACACATATTTTCTCTAATTGTTGATGGAATACCAAGTTAACACCTTCTAACTCTGCCTCATTGGCCCGTTAACATTAGCACAATAGACAAATGCGATATAAACTAAGACTGAATTTTATGTGAGAATGTGCTTGCGCGAGTTGTAATAGTTCATATACTAAGGTATAAGAGCCTACTTTAAATATTGTTTGAAATCGGCATCGAAGGTATTAAATGACAAGATGGCTACTCTATAGAACGAAGTTTAACAAGTTTTACCGCAAATGTTTCTTTTTACAGAACGAAAAAATCGTAATTTTAATTATTTAAGGAGAAATAATGACTATTCCTATCCTTAGGTAGAAGTATGAAAGAATGAATTATGAAGAGTGATGATGAACAGAAAAATAAAAGTGTCCAGGGATGGCTACCCTATACAGAATTTTCAGTCGAGATGGAAAGACGAAACAACTCAAGGTCTACCACTATTTGAAAATTTATTTTTGTCTTGGATAAGTCAGATTAAGGAGACACATCAGTCATGGACTGATTCTCTAGAAATAAAATATGTAATTTTATATAAGTAGGATCTATCTCTGAGATCGTGTAATACTACTCATATCATGTACAGAACATATGGGCATTTTGAATTATATGTACAAGTATTACTTACAAGTATACTCTCTTTTATTATAAATGTCTTTATAAAATAAAATACTATTTCCATTCATCAGGGAAGAACGAACATTTTACAAAATATAACTGGCACATTCTATTTTTATAAGCCTTAGTAGTAGTATCTTCAATTTCTAAAATATATTTAAATATGTGAAAAAAATAATAAAAAATATTAAATAGGTCAGGTGTTTATATTAAAAACCAAAGATGCATATCCTGACCAGACTCACATGAGCTTTTCTAGAGGCGCTCTGCCATTTAGAAAAGCTCATGTGAGCCTGATCAGGATATGCCTCTTTTGTTTTTAATATTTTAATATATATGTGTCTGTTTTATATTCGGAAGATATACCTCCCACTTTTAAAAAATAATTGCATAAAGTGCATTGAAATAATTTAACTTTTGATTCTTTGAGCAGAACGCTCTTTGCAAAGAGAAAAGTTTATATTGCTCTCAGAGTATATATAGAGAATAAATATAATAAATTCATAGAGTTAGAGAAAATAGACTTGGAAATATTGAGGCGAAGTTAACCAATAAATATATGAAGACTAGCTAAAATGAACCCCGTGAAAAATTATATAATGTAAAAAAGATCAAAATAATTTCAAGTAATTCAAATCCATATTACTTAAGGCTTTCTCAGTTTATTTTTATTATGTGTTAAAACTTCAACTGAAGGGATATGTAAATGCTTTAAGAAGTTTCCAAAATACAAGGACCGGACAACAAGTAATGCACAATTCATATATAAAAAATATTGAAATAATTTATAAAGAGAGAGAGATATAAATATTTAATTCTTATTAAATAAGCATTCCTCCATTTTTTCCTCTTTCATATCTGTAAACAGATTTTAAATATATTTAGTATTTTCTCTCAGATATGCAGCCTGAAGTAAACATAAGAATCCGATAATGGTTGGTGATGGAGTTCCGGAGACAATCATGCCCCACTGTAATTCACTCGGGTCTAAAGTCTGTGGGCAGAGAAACGAAGCCATCGATATAAAACTGGATTCAGCTCTTCCAGACTGGATATAAGTGATAAAGAAAGGTCAGGTAGACCAACCTCTGTAGTAACGGACCAAAATTTAACTCAAAGGGAAAAATTGATCAAGAATTACTGGGCAATAATGACGTATCCAATGAATGGAAAGTTTTCCCAGTCTGAAGGAGTGTTCTTAAACTTATTAATGATCTTGAATATCAATATTTATGTTCAAAATTGATGCCATAACTTCTAACACATGGAATGATGCAAATTCGAAAAAATATTTATTTAGACCTCAAAAAAATATTTTTTTTAAACCTTCTCAGGTGATAACACATGTGTGAGAATTGCAATTATCATTATGATACTTCTTTAAAGAGCCAATCAAAGCAATGAACTCATAAAACATAGAAAATAGCGGATAATGTATTATTTTCATAACCTAAATTATTTTCTAAAAATTTTACACATGTCAACTACTTGATTCATGGAATTTTTCTCTAAATAAATCAAACAATTGAGGAAATTTCATTTTACGGGAATCGTTTTTATGCGCTGTCACGTGAAATGGGATCGTTTATCGCGAATTTCAAATTACAAGAATGCAGGAGTGTTCCACTTCCAGATTACTCCCAAACACCAATAAATATTAAGTGGAAAAGTAATAAAGGTTTAAAAATATTTAAATAATTTGAATACATTTACAATAAACACGAAACAAATATTCAGTAAACCTTGATAAACTGACGTTACAGGAATATTTTCATTTAATATTGTTTAAAAATTGACAATCACATGTTTGGCAGGCTAATGCTTGTATCTGCATACCGGAAGAAACATTGTAAATAGGTAATATCTTGCTAATTTATGAAATAATAGTTTGAAAAACAATAATTTACTTACCATCTCCGAGTAAGTTATATTTGTTCCGTCTAGATACCTGGCTTCCGTGCAAGGCTCCGTTGTACGTGTCAGAATGTTCTGCAAACATAAGAACATCTTCTTCTATTTGTTCTCTACCAGGTCGAGCCTGCTCTTAATGTAGCATCTGAAATAAATGTAAACTGAAAAACCTAAAATGAAATAAATGTAAACTATAAATTGTACATTGAAGTTTGCACACATTTGTGAGATAAAAATGAATAAAATAGTTAAAGTATATAGCGGCGATTTTAAAAAATATCCAGTTAAACCTGTCTATAGCGCCCCCTCTAAATAGCGCCCGATTTCAAATACGTAGTACGATGCGATTTACATTAAAAGTGACCTGTCTATAGCACCCCCTCTCTATAGCACCCTATAGAGAGAAAATATATTACATTCTTTGTCTGTTAAAAACAAATTTTGAAAAATCAAGTTGTATAGTTACATAAATAAAATAAAATAGGGTAAGCACCAATATAATGGTGGAAATATTCAATGGAAGAGTTTGTGGCTATTTACCTCAGAAAGATGGCGAGCTGTAGGTTATTTTCAGAAGTTGGTGTTAGTGGGAGTTATATTTTTATATTGTGCTGAATTTCTATGTTTTACGTTGTCTGCGTGATTAAAATCGGGTGTTAGCGTGGGTTAGGTGGTAAGATGAGGAAACATATCACTTGGTGATACTACTACACTGATTCTTTCCATACCTAATTCTATATCATTACCAAGTTTTTTCCGGTAAAAACTCAAATATGGTTTATGTGGAACCCATAGCAAAAAGAGCTGAGAGTATGGGAGTTTTTAAAGGAATAGAATTATGTTCCCTTTTCTATCTATGGGCTCGCCTGCTTTAGATTCTCTTGTGAAGTAAGTGGATGACTCTATAGGACAGTTTGTACCTGACTTGAATGAAGATATACCTTGGTCAGATAGCCTGAATTACTTTAGATGACTTACATGTGGGCTGATATGGCTTCTGAAGCCAACTGTGCGGACGTGTTTTGCTTGGCTCGTCTCGTTAAGCTAAGTACTTTTTTCTTTCCTCTTTTAAATTTAATATTACCTTATATATCTTTCTGTCCTAAATTATTTATATCATAAGTATAGTATTAATATCACTTCAATAAGATTTTACTTTTTTTTTCCTTTTTTTCTTTTGGACAGAAGACATGGATTGTATTTTGAAATCAATAGATGTTAAACTCGATGGAATAATAATATATTTTGATAACAAATTTAAAAATAATAAAAAATCTAACAAAATATTATATAACTTACTTATCTTCAATGATTAACCAAGCAAAAATGGAATTGAATCTATATCTAAATTAAATAAACAATATACAATAGATAGTTTGACCGACACAATAGAAAAGGCTATAGATAATAAACTAGATAAAGTTCTTAAAGATATTCCGAGACAGACACCTTCCTATGCTCAAGTTGTGCGACATGAAGCAGAACTAATTAAAATAAAACAGCAGTCATTCAAAGATGAATCTACTTTAATTGTGGCTTTAAATGATGGTATACCTAATTCTGATGCACTTCAAAAAAGTTCTAATAATATTTAAAATGTCAGAGAAAATGGTAAAAACATTAAGATTAATAGAAATATAAACGCTAAAAAGTCTGTAATTATAAAGGTTCCAAACCAAACTGATAATAATATACTACTGGATGAATTAAACAAATCAGAAGATTTGAAATTGATTAGTAAAATTTACATACCGACACTAAGAGATCCAACTATAGTAGTCAAAAACGTATCCAAAATTACAGATACGGCGAACTTCGTTCAAACCATATGCATAATGAATTCTGATCTAGAAAATTTGGAAAATGAAATAAAAGTTATCTTTACAATGAGATCTAACTCTCCATATCACAATATAGTATTAAAAGTAACTCCTAAAGTTTACCAAATTTTAATAAAAATGGGTAATGAGATATACACCGATTTTGAGCGATGTTCTACACAAGACAGAATATTTGTAAGACAATGCCAAAATTGTTTTTAATTTAATCCGAACCACAAAACAAAAAACTGTCAAAACATTAAAATATGTAAAATATGCGGTGTAAAGGGTAGCCACAACTGTACTGAAGCACCAAATTGTCACAATTGCTCTAAGCACCCTAAATTTAAAAACCTTTCTACAAACCATAAATCATATTCAAGTGAATGCCCGATTTACAAATCACAAATAGACAGAATTATCCAAAGGACACAATATTCACAAATATACGAGGGAAATGATGTATCAAATACAATTTGAAGCTCAATCCTAAATAGATTAATATCCTATATGTTTGAAAATGTGAGATTTATCTAACAAAATGTAAGAAAAAGTTTTACTGCGATAAGGGAGCTACAGGCCAACACTAGAGATGACCCACCTGACATTCTTTTGATTTAAGAACCATATGTTTTACATAAACTACTAAATTCCATTGGAACGCTTTTATTTAGTAATTAACTCTTTTTAGTATTGTTTTAACTGAATAATTATCTAATATCTAGCATATTTCCATTATAAAATATTCCTTAAAACCTTTTTTTAATCTGTAAATTGCTTTTCTCGAATAAACACAATACTTTACAATTTGATTTCATTTAACTAAATTCGCTTACCAACCCTTTGTACATATATCAATTGTGTTGATATATATATATTTTTTATCTTTTCTTCTAACTAACTTGCATAGTAATTCTGTACATATTTAAAATATATTTCTTTCTATTCTTTAAAAATTGTGTTTATGTTTAAAGTACAAGTGTCCCTAGGGGGACATAGCGCTCTAAGTCAAAATAAAGAAAAAAAGACTTGCATGTGAAATAGATGTAGTTATAATATGTGCATTTGAAGGGAAACTTCTATAGAGTAACGGGTGAAAACACCATGAAATTTTGTTTGGTACTTGATGAAGATATCTCAGTTAATTGAGCCGTCATTTTAATGGTGTATATAGTAGAAAGAGAGGTAAAATAAGGAACAGGTGATGTTAGCACTGCATTACCTTGGTGAGAGAGATGGAGGCCCACATCCCGCTGGGGATGTTAATGCCCTGTTCCTCTGGGAAGGCCCAAGTACCTGGGTGGTTGACAACCACTCGGATTCCTTTAACGGCTTCTGAATGCTGCAACCTCTGGTCGTCTCCCGTCAGCTTGAGCATAACCCTGAGTCCTGCCAAACACAACACTTATGTAGTTGAACATATTGATGAGACAAAGGCGGGGATGTAATGCTAAGATGGTTTATTTGGTGCAGTGCTAGGCTCGTGGTCTGGTCCAGGAAAGTCTTTAAGTTCTGGGTCTCGTCGGGCCGGTTGTAGGAGGGGTTGGAGCTGTGGCTAGACAATTCGCAATCTCCTGGTCAAGATCTAAACAGGACGAAGATTGATTGAATTTTACCACGTTGTATTTAACACATTGCCACGAAACGGTGGTCAATGGTCAAATACAATTTATACCCTTCATCTCTGTGCTGCCGTTTCTCTCTCTAATAAAAATAATTAAATAAAAAATGAATAAAAATTAAAATAATTTTCAACGGTCATATGTGGTCGGCTACTTGCTCTGACACACAACAATACCTTACCTCTCATACACAACAATACCTTACCTCTCATACACAACAATACCTTACCTCTCATACACAACAATACCTTACCTCTCATACTTTTTATTCTTACAGAGTAGTTGATTGTAATACTCCTAGTAAGGTACTTCCATAATGTGTATGAATAAGGAGGTTGATAGAAAGTCAAGTAATTAGTATTATATATGTGCTTTATGAAAAACCAAAGGAATAATTAATTATCATAGAGGAGGAGCATTTAAGGCAATTTTACACAATTTATAATGATTTTTAACATAATTAATTTGATTAAAATCACATATTTTGCATTTTTCTGTTATATATATATGAGTGAAAAACAAAGAAAAATATATTAAAATGGTCAAAGTTGATATATATTAAAAACAAATTTGTCATTTACTGACAGCTCACATGAGCGATGGCAGATATTGGGTTAGCCAAATATCAGGGAACAAGCTATATCAACGTTTAAATGGCGCTCTGCCATTTAAAATACTCATGGAAATGATCAGGAAATGCCAATTTGTGTGGTATTTATACAGTAAAAGTCATTAAAACAAACCTTGGATATAGCGAACCTTCCCATATGAAGAACCCCTAAGGTAATACCCAATTCCATTCCATTGCAAATACCATTGTTATAACAAAATTTGAGATCGAATATTAATATTGTAGTAGTGTATTTATTATTTTATTAACAGAGTATCATTTTTGATTTAAAATACAATATAACGCGGCTGATGATTGTAAAACGAAAATTAAAATTATACCGCGAATGTTTCTTTTAAAAATCGAAATTTATTTTCAAAGAGAAATAGCGACATTTCTAACTTTGAGGATGAGGTATGGAAAGGTGAAACATGAAGAGTAATGGAGAACGGAAAAATAAAAAGTGTCCAGGGGCGGGAATCGAACCCACACCCTTCTGCTTACCGGGCAGGTGCCTTGTCCACTCGGCTACCCTGGACGTATTTTTCCGTTCATAAATTATATTTAAAGTAACATTTAAAATACAATATAACGCGGCTGAATACGTCCAGGGTAGCCGAGTGGACAAGGCACCTGCCCGGTAAGCAGAAGGGTGTGGGTTCGATTCCCGCCCCTGGACACTTTTTATTTTTCCGTTCTCCATTACTCTTCATGTTTCACCTTCCCATACCTCATCCTCAAAGTTAGAAATGTCGCTATTTCTCTTTGAAAATAAATTTCGATTTTTAAAAGAAACATTCGCGGTATAATTTTAATTTTCGTTTTACAATCATTTTTGATGTTTATATTTTTCTACTCTGTAACTTCCCTTATTGGTTATTTTTTTTTTATCATTCATAGTTTGTTCTTGCCTCAAGTAAATTTCTGTGTCATCCCGGATAGTTGGCGACTTTAATACGTGGCTTCTGGAATCTGGGTTACCTCAAGATAGAGCTGTGTCATCCTGAACTTTGTCTTTTCTAATTTTCCACGTGGCAATATATATTTATATATTAAAAATAAAAAAGGCATATCCTGACCACAAACACATGTGCTTTTTAGATAGCAGAGCGCCATCTAGTGGAGAAAAAAATAAACTAAACGTTTATTTAACTTGCTCCGTGATATTTGGCCAACCCAATTTCTTGACAAATCAAGAAAAGCCATCCACGAACATGTATTTTATTTTCATCATTGACTATTATTTTATTTTTGACCATAGATTTAGAATACTTTTTGAATATTTGTTGTAAATATGTATAGTTGAGAGACTACCTATTTTTTTTTAATTCACGAATATAGAATTCATTTTATAAATTCTATATTACTGTTAAAAATAATTTTATGTGTAATTTTATTCAAGTAATTCAAAATAAAAACTACTTTATGACTAATTTATTTCCTATTTTTACAACTGCACCTTCAATTCTCTATTTTTTCAACAACAAAACAGAATAATCATAACATATATTTATAGATAATGCACTTAAATAGTTTTCAGTTGTAAAGTTTTAAGCAAAATACTCCAAAGATACTGAACTATACATAGCTATCTATATACCAAAATTACGTTATTTTTCACTCCGTGTGTTACGCTTATTTTATTCTTCAAATGTTAGAAGTTATTTTTTTATTTATTCAATTTCCCAATCCTAGAATTTTTGCCTCCAAATTTCCGGTATGCTGTAGAGTCTAGCTGCCCAGCCCATCACCCAGCTCGCGCGGAGGTGGATTACACATTTGGATCTCCCCAACACCATCTCTTGGTCGTCACTCTGCCTTCTCGGGCCTTATCTCAGATGTGGCAGTGAGACTAGCCCTGCACGCTATGCCACATCCAGCCCATCTAGCCTCGGCCCGACAGTCCTACGTCGCCTGTGGGTCCAGCGATCTGACGCTAGCCCACCGGTACTGGTCCTGCCGCTGTCCTCTCATCTGGGAGGCATTTACCATCATCCCCCCTGACCTGCAGGGCTGGGTTTTCGGGCGAGGCCTGGACGACGACGCCCTGGCCATCCTGGCGTCTTCAAAGGCATATCTCAATAAGTATCATTTCAACATTGAACTGAGAGCGGTAGATCCTGTCCTTGTCTGGAGGAGGAATATCTCAAGGTGGAGGAGCCTCCCTTCCTGAGAACAGTTTTTTATATTTTATCACCAAATTGTAAATAATATAATTTTCTTTATATCAATTGAAAAAGCCCTGTAAGATTTATATATGAATAAAACAAAGCATCAAGGGCTGCGTTTCTTTATTAAAACAAATATATTCGAGCTTTCGGGCACATACGCCCTTCTACAGGAATTAATAAACAATAATCCAACTAGTTTGAAATAATATTTATATTTAAATTTAACGTGCATATCCACGATACACGTGCATTTCAATTTGCAAGGTATCCCATCAGACATGTGATATCTTATACTGTGAATGAATTATTTTTATCTTATTTTATTTAAGTCTATTGAATTATATGCTTCTGGTAAATCAATTCTGCGATTTATACTGTTATATTGTTTAATTGCATAATAGAATCATTGAACACAGAAGAAACATAAACAGAAATGACCCATTATCATTAATAGTACAGCACTCCAATTCAACAGGACACACATTTAACTTAAATGAACCTAAAGTACATTATAACAATATTAATAATAAATTTCAAAGATTAATAATTGAAGCAATAGTGTCCAAACAATATAACAGTATAAATCGCAGAATTGATTTACCAGAAGCATATAATTCAATAGACTTAAATAAAATAAGATAAAAATAATTCATTCACAGTATAAGATATCACATGTCTGATGGGATACCTTGCAAATTGAAATGCACGTGTATCGTGGATATGCACGTTAAATTTAAATATAAATATTATTTCAAACTAGTTGGATTATTGTTTATTAATTCCTGTAGAAGGGCGTATGTGCCCGAAAGCTCGAATATATTTGTTTTAATAAAGAAACGCAGCCCTTGATGCTTTGTTTTATTCATATATAATTTTCTTTGTTTAATTTCTCATTAATTATTGTTTTAGAAAGTATTCATGTGATGATACAGAAACAAGAAATATGTGAAAATCGTCAACCAGTCGAGTGACCTAACTCTTCAAACCACTATATCAATCAGGGACAATTCGTACAACTTACCTGATCTTCTCCCAAACAACGAGGTTTTGAGAGTTTCATTGCGATGGTAGAGGGAGTTGAAGGTGAAACATCTTCCAAATTTCGCATGTTTCCATGCGACGAAGTCGGTACTGCACATAGGTGTCAGTCAGGATGGGGTGTTGGCCAGGACTGAGAGTACTTACTCTAGCTTTAATTGAACGCCGTTGAAGTGAGCATAGGTGATGAAGTCCAGCTGTCTGATGGCGATGTTGTCGATCTCCCAGTCGCTGCGAGAGTGCCCATGCACTCTGAAATGTTTCAAGAATTCCCGGAACTCCGCAGAAATATTGTTGACCCCGATTCTACGCAGATATTTGTCGATCCAAGCTGTGTGGCTGGACGTGGTGGAGTTGTTCATGTCATCATCTTCGGCGTCCACTCTAGACCAAATCTGTTGGATTAATGGTAGATACTGTTCTCGATTACTTTGTTTTAATGAAATTTATCTTTTAAAATATAAGTGAGTTTATTAATATTCTAATAACGTTTCATAGAAATATCAAATGAGTTGTGCTAAAATTGACGATAATTTGTGGAACTATCAATTTGGTGGCTTTCGAAACGATATATATGTATACCATTCTCTAAATTTTCTTAAACATTAAGGCAATCATGGTCCTCAAATTGCCTTAACCATTCCTCCCGCCAAAACTACCATCTTGATAATAGGTAATGAGATATAAGATTCTCTCTTAATTTAAATTTTAAAGCGCATAAAATGGGCGTATCTTTTTATATTATCTTTATATTGTTACCTTCAACGTCGATGCAAATTTTCAACTGACATTTATCAAAAGGTGCGACTACTTTTATAATCAGATTCTTTGGATGACAATGTTTATAAAGCTGTGGAGTAGGGTTAAGAAATTCAAAACAAAATTTAAACACATTAAAAATATATGATTCCTTGTATCTCGAATCAGTCTTTTATAAAGACATACTCAACACCAATATAATGTACAAGTTCCTGTTATTAGAGACAGATGGCTTTGCTAAAACAAGGTTACTTTTACCAACATGGGCTGGCTTACTTTGAACGAGCTCGCGTTAAATTTCTCACTGATTCTCGTGGATATTGTTTATTTAGAAGTTATTTCTTTAAGTCACGTTATTTAGGCTAAGTTAGAGAAATTGAAGTTTCGTTCAGTGAATCTATTTTGCTTTTAGATGGAAAAATATTTAAAGAAATGAAAATAAAGTTAGAGGAATGCGATATATAAGAATTATTTTTTTTTATAAGCTATGCGATTATATATTATGGAACGAATTAAAAAGTATTTGAAATAATAGAAAATTGTACTAGAATCAGGTTTATAAAATAAAAATAAATTCTGATGGTGGAACTGAAAATTGCTGATGGATTGTATTATCAGTCTGGATAAACATCAACTAATCGTTGAATGAGAATATCGTTGAATATGAAATGATATCTGGCGATTCCTCCTATTGTAATCATTGAATTTTAAATATTCCAGAATATTGACCAAATCAAAGATTAGTTGATATTTATTCAAAAAGATGGAGGACGTCATTTGAAACTTTGAGCTGCACATCAGTAGATGATTTTTTTTTTTCTGAATTTAAAAGTGTTCGAACATATCGGTAATTGAAGAAGATTGATTAGGATCATCAGAAGAAATGGTTATTTGAGAAAATCGTAGAAAGACCATCATAGAGTCTCTCACATCGACGAACGAAATTGCGTGAAGTAGCAGAGGTTACAGGGGTGTCCTCGGGGACGCTATTTATAATTTTACTTGAAGATCGGTACCGATTTTGCACACGCTTGACAACAGGCGTAGGTGATTTTTGACATCAGTCTTTTAACAACATAAGCGACATTCAAAGGATTTTTTTAGTTATAAAAGTCGATTTGAGACCTGAGATATTATTATAATACCCGGAAACCAAGCAACACTCAAAACAATGTGTTGCAACTGAGTCATATTTTACAAAAATAAAAAGTGATGTCCCGGGTTATGAAAATTAGCTTATGGTGAGTGAAGACGAAAGCATAAGGTAATAATAATGGGAGAAATAATTTGTGTACAAATTGGTTTGAAATTATGGTTATAACTAGTAAAATATGGGGTTGTGAAAAAATAATATTGGGTATGCTTTGTGCTAGCTTATATACATATAAATGATTAATAATAATAATGAGGTGATAACATTTAATAATTTTTTGCTGTTTAATCCCAATGTGTAAAAATATGTAAAAATAATAAAATAGAAACAGTTAAAGATAAATTTGGGTTATTATATACAGCGTTGAATGTTTCAATTAATATTATAAAGTGCATTGACTTGAGGGGTCAGCTAGTTTGGATGGGTGGGCACAGAATCGACTACTTCTGGTACTGCGAGGCAATGTGACGTCATGTGATCGTAGGTATTGATCCATCTACAGCACGCTGAATATGGGTTGTCTTATCAGACGGATTTGGAATCGGGCGATGGAAACTTTGGCCAAGAAAAAAAAAAGAGTAAATAAAAAAAAGAGTCGTCCTGTCGCCTAAAAAAGGAATGATTGAGCTGGGGTGAGAAGTAGTGATTGAGAGGATGATGAAAAAAAAAATAAAAGGGAAGTGCTCGAGTGTGATAATAATAATATTAAATAAAATCTAGCGTTGATTTACGAACCGGGCCGTGAATGAAAAAATAATAATCTAACTAGCTGCTCAAGTTCGACTGTTGGAAAGGTTACAGCGAAGAAACGTGCGTAGTTGAGATAGAATCAATTTTTGTAATGAAATAAAAAAAATTAAGCGGATAGTGAAATTTTCTCTGAAAAGTATATTAGTGATGCCGTGAGAAGTTGGAGGGTAGATGGGTCGATATATTTTCCAAAATTTAAATTGTAAAATCTCAAAATTAAATTTGATAATTGAGAAGTTATCATCATGATGTTTCATATTAAAAAAAAAAAAAAAATTCAAACATAAAAAAACGAGATATAAGCATGTTTAAAAATGGTAGTGATAAAAATGTTAAATATTCAAAAGAGAGGTAAGTATTTAAAATGAGAGAGATAATTAAAATAGAAAAAAAGTAATAATATATTGACGTATTTTCAAAATATTAAAAATATATTAAGTAGAAAAGGCATAAAAATAGAGCTGTCGATGTTCAAGCCAAGACAATATTTAAGGATTCACAAATTGGCATCAATGTATAAGTGTCGAAGTTGATGATTGACATGTTAAAATTGTCCTTATGTAATGTCTAGGTAAGTTGGACAGTGATACTCTAGCTACGCTTTTACCTCGTCGATGTGAAGCATGTGGCAATCGTGGTGCAGATAGCTGGTTGCGCTTGTGTGGAGTTTTACAATAGTGATGCGGTGGCGTATGTGTGGCAGCTGGTGGACAATATATAAGTGACGAGGTAAGTGTTAAGGTTAAATAAAATGGCCCTTGTGAGGATAATACCTCGAATTTTTGAAGTTACGATATGTGTCTCTAATATCAATTGTTTTAAATCTCCTGGAATCAAATAATACCACAGGTTTCTGGAGATGTGTTTCTTTTATTTATTTGAATAGGTGTCTAATAATTGACGTGAGTTGGCGAGGGATAGGGTTGTGGTTGGCTTAGTTTAGAGGGGAGGAAGTGACTATGATTACAGTGGGGTTCACTAGGGTTGAAAATAAATGAATGAAAGGGCCTTGGTACGCAATCTTGCGCTGAATAGGAGGGAGAGAGAGAACTTGGACTTAGGTCTTGGTTCGTCAAAGTATATTTGTCTAAATGTGTGGATTTAGTTTCGAAATAAATCGATTTTATAATTCATTGTGAGTTATTTTCGTGAGAGAGTTTCTATGGAGGTCGGTATGCAAATATCTCTGATGATGGATGAAGGTAAATCTGTAAATAAAACAAATTTGTATAAATAAAATGTTAAATATATATATATTAATTTGCAGGGCTAAAAGTGATATGAAATTATTGTAATTGAATATACACGGAAATCTACTTGACACATAATTACAAATTTGCATTTAAAATAAGTTGTATTCACAGTACAAAAGTGTTCATTGTAGTGAATAGTCGGAAAGTTCGCACTGGTCGATTTGGCCATGGTTAGGTCCTTGGTGATGGCTGGAGATGGCACAGCCGTGCAGGGGCAGAAATACTTGTCGCCAGGTGGAATGTGGCGAGAACGTTAAATTTGTAATGGCGAGAGGGATGGAAGGTTTGTGCCTTGGAAGGAAGGTCATCTTCCAGAGGCTGGGAGCGGTGATGTCTCTGATAGTTTCCGCGAGATGTGCCACGATGTCCGTGCTGTGGGTGGCATGGTGGTGGCGTTTTCTCTGTTCTCCAGGTTAAATCATCTTCGGCATAATCTTGCCGGCTGATAGTTGTCTTAGGCAGGTTATCCTGTCGACGGAATGTTGTTGTACCACACCACCAGCGGTCATGGAGCCAAGTAGCTTCAGGCGTCAATGGGTGACACAAAGAACGAGACAGGTTAGATGGTACTTAGGAGAGCGGCCAGCGCAGCGACACGGGCAAGGTCCAGGAGGGTACTGATCTGCAAGAGTAGTAAAGATAATTTGTTGTTGTCCGGCTTGTCTGTCGGTGTCCGGCGGCGGTCGTAAACTCACTAATGAGTTATGAAAGCTCCCTGGAAGGAAATTGTGTATATTTTACGAACTGGACCTCACCTTGCCTTGATTGTGGGTGACTTTTGATAAAACTTTATAGTTTTGTTCGTGATTAAACGATATCGCCAAGCTAGCGTGTAGAAGTTTATCTACATTTTAGAAATCTGACACCATTTATAATTATGATAAATATGAAAATTCAAGTGTATATAAACTTATATTACTACGTATCTAATAAAAATGTCTAAAATTCTCTCCACTTCGCCAGTCTAACTTAACCAGTAAAAGCAAGTATTGAGCGGATCACTGGCATTTTGTAAGTACAATATATAAAGTCCAACTACTTTAAATGTGTAGTCAAGAGGTGTGTGTGTTCACTTAAAGCAGTTGCAACCTTTTACACTTCAAGATTATCATTACCCTAGATTCCTTAATTATTTAGTTAAAATTACCAAATGTAATATAAATATAGGATAATCTGGTTTTTTTGTCAGAAATTGGAATAAAAAAAGACAAGTTCTTACCATTTCATATGAGGTGTTATTACTTGTATCATGGATTAGTGTGTTGTTCCTAGCTTTTTCAAGCCCTTTTTGGAAAATCTTCCTCAGTCTGTAGCAGTTGGAATGTTATAGAAACCTCGAGAGATGCGCAGAAGGATACCTACATCATTTGTTCTTCCTCCGGGAGAAGACTGATATTCAATACATTTCGACTGCAGATGGAAACTGATGGGAACTCCATTTCTACTTCTTTCTCTACCTGAAATTCATTCAATTCATATTATATATATTGTGGGTGTGTATTTCAAAATATCTTCTAATACGATCAATTTATTAAAAAAAAAAACTCATGAGCATTCGATCCAATTATATATCACCTCCGTGAGCGAACACTTTGTAACAATAGACGAGATGACACATTGCCTCAGGCAGGAGGAGCAGCCATATTTTTTAGGTGAAATATCAAAGGATAGATGAACCACATGATTTAAAAAGTAATTTCACATATTTTATATAACATATTAATCCTATTTTCTCAAAAATAATTAAAATATTGAAATTTCATGACCAAATCTAATAAGGTATCATAACTGATAAGCCAAGACCTGGTTATATTTTCATTTTTTCAAATATATGATGTGTAGCATTATATATCTGTGTGTTGATCTTTTTCCATTTTTGTTAATAGAGTACAAATATTTGTTGATAAAATAATATCCCGAAACTTTTTTTCCATTTTTATTATAATGACGCGTGCTTATTTATACATATCTTTCTCAATATATCTTCTTAAATATTTATTTTATTGTTCAATATGAAAAAATTATATGGTATGTAATTTTAAAGATTAAATTATGGCGCTTTATCATATTTGGTGATGTTGTTTGTTTAGGAAAACTAAGAAATTTGTATTTAATTTGTTTATAAGATTATGTTATGCATTATAATTTGTTAAGTTGATAATAGCCGTCACTCTTGGTGCTACATTATTATGTGAAAGTATTATCTTACTCTCGAACTATTCAAAAGTTTCAGCCATCCCTATTCGACTCTAAAATCCCTTCATAATTGTTACTTATGATCTATTCTCTGATGTTACTCTGACAACATGTGTCCCATTGACAAAATCGGAGGATAATGCTCAATTCTAACCATAATATCATCCGATGTTGTGATATTCAAGTCTAACGGAGTAATAATTAGATATAAAAAAACATGTGCTAAAGGTTAAGCACGAAATCTAAAATGTGACATACATAATAAAATATTTCTAAAATATGTTTCATCACAAAATTAAGTATATGACTTTTAAAACTATACAAATGATAAAATAACTAATAGCAAGTAAGGTTAACATTTATTATGCAAATCAGCCGTCCTATAAAATGCGCACCTCATATATATATGCGCCACTATTTGATTTTTAACTCACAGAATTTATGCCATTTCTCCCTCAAATAAGGCGTTTGATTGGTTCTGAACATGGCGAGCAGTTGAAAGACTAGTGGCTGATAAGTCCATATTACTGAGGTAAGTAATTTCTTTTTTTTTTCTGTAAATTATTCTGAAATATAAAGATGTGTGAGGACATTTTTTGAATGTCTAACAATTTTCAGAAAGCCTGTCTCAGGCTGACCGACTGTTTCAGCCCAAGATCGTTAGATAAGATTATTGGCAATGCAGAGCCATCCTTCAACAACACTTTAAATTCAACCTTCTCTAATTAAGTGAATGACTGTATCGGTGACTTTCCTGGAAAGAAAGCATCGCATAAAGTCGGTCTAACGGCGTATTTAATAAGTTTATCAGTAAATTTCTATTAAGGCAAGGCACACGTAACAGAGCTCACCTACCAGATGTTGCATGATGACAGGACTGTGGAGATAATCCTTGACGTTCTCCACCACCCCAGTCACCATTAAGCTGAAGGAGATCAGGAAAGCCACCAGCCAGAAGAGACGGCGACCAAGAGACTGGCGGCTCACTGACAGGTGTCGCAGGCCATGGATGGTGGTGTCGCCGCAGAACCGCTGCGTGAGGTTGCCGAGTGCAGACATTCTCCGTAAATGCTGCCACTAACACTGTTTTGTAATACTTGTTTGAACAATCTCTAACTATGTATTACTGTATAATATATTTTATACTATGTTTCTTGGGCTGAAACAGTCGGTCAGCCTGAGACAGGCTTTCTGAAAATTGTTAGACATTCAAAAAATATCCTCACACATCAATAAAAATGGAATAACAATTGAATCAATAAATTCAAACAAATAGGATAAAATCTGGAAGATATTCGAATCTTCAAAAGGAATAAATACAAGTACTAAGCTGTGATAATACAATGAGTATTCAAATTACTTCAATATTAGAAGAATTATGTAAAAATGATTGAATTTAAACCAAGGCCATGGATGGTAGTGTCGCCGCAAAACCGCCGCGTGAGGTTGCCGAGTGGAGAAATTTTCCCTAAGTGCTGCCTAAAACACCGCTTTGGATCACTTATTTGATCAATCTCTAACTTACCCCCCAGTGTGCATATCTGACACACACACACCTGGTCATAATTTAATCCATAAAAAAGGAACAACAATTGAAATAACAATTCCACCAAACAAATGGCTGATATCTGGAAGACATCTAAATCTTATTAAAAACGGATAAATACAAGAACTAAAATACATTGCATAAAACAATAAGTGCTCCAATTACTTTAATATTTATAGAATATTGGAAGGATGAGACTAAATATAAATTTGCTAAACCTCTGCTCTACCCCAGAGTCCAGATCTAAATTGATTACATCAATAAAAATATAGATATCTCTATGTTTCTTTATTTCGACTTAGAGCGCTATGTCCCCCTAGGGACACTTGCACTTTAAAAATAAACACAATTTTAAAGAAGAGAAGAGAAAGATATTTTAAATATTTACAGAATTAGTATGCAAGTTAGTTAGAAGAAAAGATAAAAAATATATATATCAACACAATTGATATATGTACAAAGGGTTGGTAAGAAAATTTAGTAAAATGAAATCAAATTGTAAAGTATTGTGTTTATTCGAGAAAAGCAATTTACAGATTAAAAAGGTTTTAAGGAATATTTTATAATGAAAACATATTAGATATTAGATAATTATTCAATTGAAACAATACTAAAAAGAGTAAATTACTAAATAAAAAAAAAAAGCGTTCCAATGGAATTTAGTAGTTTATGTAAAACATATGGTTCTTGAATCAAAAGAATGTCAGGTGGGTCATCTCTAGTGTTGGCCTGTAGATCAATTATCGCAGTAAAACTTTTCCTTACATTTTGTTGAAATTAAAAATGTTGAAAAAATAAATTGGTGAAGGTCTCAACCAGTTTGCTTAGAGCAGCAGCTATTGACTGAATTATAAAACTAAATATGGTGAAAATCCTTGTTTCCTTCTGTGATCGTTAGTGCACAAAGCCTTTTCTAACCTTCACTCTTGATAGCAGCGAATATGATATCATTTTATTTATTTTTTTCTAATAAGAAACTTTGTTTTAAAACCCTCAGAGAGAACCTATATGAAATTAATATTCTTAAGATTGAGAATGAAACACTTTACCACGCTATGATCCTCACATTCACTCTGATAACGACACTTAATGCCAATGAATAATTGATCCAAGAATCAGCAAGATTCTAAAACTATCGTTCAAAATATATTAGTTCCATTTTTTTTCTTCTCCTAGTTCTCTCTCCTTCCGTTAATTTTACGTTCCTAGAATTGAATTTCTTTATCATCCGATTCCTCTAAATATACAAGTATACTAAATATACTTGTATGTCCCATTTAACTATTTAGTCTTTTTGATTACCTCTAACAGACTTCTTTCCTCTTTCAAATTGCTAAAGATGTCTACATTCCTGTTTTTATTAACTCGCCATTTTCCAACACATCCTGCTAGCTAGCACTACCCCACTTCCAGCTCACGGCTATATATTCAACAAATCTACACAAGTAAAGTTGTGTATTAATCACAGTTAGCCTCCATATCTGATGGTATATCCACACATCCACCATACGAGCCTGGTAGGATTCACAGCTCTGCCCGGTTTTGTTAAGCATTGCCTTCCGAACAATTTAAAAAATCTTGGTATTTAACTAATGTATTTATTAAAAACAATAACATATTAAGATCCTGCTAATTTCGAGAGAAAAAACAATATATATTGTAAAAAAGGATTTTTTTTTTTTTTCTAGAGAATATTGGCTTTTATTTATATGAGAAAAACTCCGGGAAGTTTACAAACACACGCAAACACACCTAGGGGGGGAAAAGAAAAGTATATAAATATATTACATTTTTTCACATATTCACTATGTGCTTTTATACTATAATAACCATTGTTAATGCTACGCCAAAAAAGGACGAGAATTTACATGAAAGAATGTTACATGATGTAATATGCAAACGATTAGATTTTTCAAAGAATCTATTCTAAATAGGCGCCGGTATAGACACCTATACCGTGTTAAAAATATTGCACAGCAGGTTTTTCATACAGAAATTGAATTTGAAACGTTGATTATTTTGAAAATTTGCCGTGATGCCTCGGGTGAAAAGGAAAAAATGCTTACCAACACGTTTCTGAGTTCGATAGATATAGAATTGTAGCCTATTAGGTTTGCGGTTTCCGTAACGCAAAACTGCTCGTCTCGCGTTGGTCGAGATCTCAATACTGTTAGCAGAATATAGAATCGCTGGGTTTAGGACGGTCATACGGCTCCTATTTGGAATGTGGGACTATATGTGTAAGAGGAACGGTTATGTTCCCCTAACATCATATTTTCAAATGAAAGTGTTATGGCAATACCTTCGGGAAGATAAGGTATAGAACAAATTTATTTATATACAGGAGAGATGTGGGCGGAATTAGGGTCGTAAAAATGTTCTAGAACCAAGAAATCGGAATAGCCAGATAGATTTATTTGGTCTATTGTATTTGTGTTTCTATTGTTCTGAATACTTGGATGGGGAATAATGTGTATAAAATCGTTTGGTTAATGTCTTCACGGTGTTTATCATATGCTTCACACACAAAGGACAAAAGGGATGATAAATGAATATAATTAGGTTGCAGTTTTCTTTGGTATAATATTGTTTCAGGATAGCGCAATTGGTGGAATACGAATCACAAGAGAGTCAAAAATAAAAAGAAAGAACATAATTTATAATACATAAAAGGCTATTTCGCCGTAATAACTATTTAAATTTGTCAGGTAATTTATATAACTGATATGTGGGGAAAATACAAAAAGGGTTATATTTTTATTTTTTACGTCATGTACGGATATTTGAGGGTAAAAATATATATATATATATATTATATTTTATATTAAAAAATATAAGATTACTGTTGTTTTGGATCATCTGGTTGATTATGCTATGGTGGTGCAGTCGTGGCTAGAATCTTGAAAATAATAAAAATACTGAAGATTAGAAATTGCTTTAATTGAGCTAAGAAATATAAAAACATAATTGGATAAAAGTATTGCCTGGCTTAAGGCGTAAGAATAAAAAAAAGAAAAGCTTATTTACATAATGTACAAAAGTTTTGGGTCGGCCAACGGGGAAGAACAACAATGAGATTTTATATGGTAAGCGTGACCTCTGGCGGTCGATTTAAACAGAGTATTTATATCTATGAAATTATAATTTAAAATAAAATAACACTTTAACATAATTCTAAATAAAATATTTTAATTTAACATTTTAAATAAATTATTTCAATATAACATATATATATATATAGAGTAATATCTTTATCTATAATTCGCATGGCAATTTCCAAAATAGATTGAGGAATACTATTTATTAGAGATTCCTTCATATGCTTTTAAATAAATGTTCAAAAAGATCCGTAGTATTCACAGAGCAAGTTTGATCTAATGCGTTTATCCAATTACCAGAGTGATTCATGCAGTATATTAGGTTTATGAACTTGTAGCGTTCTCTGAACAACCATATCATTTGAGAGAGAAATTAAAACTGTTATATTCAATACTAGCGGATGTACCCGGCTTCGCCCAGGTTTTTCTCGAGGGAATGTTTTTGTCTAGTAATAAGAAAATATACTACACCTAAAAACTATCAGAGAAAAGAGAAACCGCGGAAGGTGAACAGAAAAATGCTTACAATGGATGTTATGTTTACGATATCAAGTTAAATAAAAACAAAGATAAAATTTGCATATGTAGGTCACTATAAATTTGTATATTTGTTAGGCGAAATTAGAAACATGATAAAACAATTGGGTATTTAAAAACAAATGTAGAAATAAAAGTTGAAGTATAATAAACAAGGTTAAAGATTAGTTTTAATTATTAATTAAGATTGTGTGTGAATATGTGAGAAAGATGAAATATCGTTGTTGTTTTCTTGGCCGACTGTTTTACATATGGTGTTATCTTAAAATTGCTTGTTTTGAATATTTTTTAGATTGAGATTATTAGCTAGTATGTAAAAAAATTAACTCTTGAAATTTAATTTTGTATTTATATATAAATAAAATTAACTCTGTTGATTTTTTTTTTGTATTTAATCGATAACAGCGAAGTTACGCATGTTAATGTTAGGAAATATATTTTGATGTTAAGCAAAACCTGCTCCATCTCGTTTTACATAAATGTTGAAAATTTGGTTGAAATTGATGCATTGTAACGAAAGTTTTTAGTGATGTCCACTTATGAAATTTCCATTTTATTAATATAGATAGGAAATTTTCATATATAAAAGCAAAGATATTTTCAATTTCAAATAACAAAATATATATATAAAAATATATATAATAATAAAGACATTATAAAATATTTTACCTTTAAGAATAAAGGTCGAGACAGGTCGATGAGAATTGAACAATTCTATGGGATTTGATAACAATTGGTAGAAGAGAGGCGGCAGAGAACAACAACTACTGGTCCAGCAATTACGTCCATTACAATATTTATCTCCCACGTGACAGCGTGCCATCTGTAAATGAATACTGTCCCATATACAAGTGAGCTCTCTCCATCAATAATTGATACAATGGGTATTTACCTAATTGTTCATCTATACATTAATTTGTGCATATTCATAGACATCTCTGAAAATGTTCATATATGTTTTATATATGGAGAACAACCATTAGAGGAAAGTTCAGTCATATTTTCTAAAATGTATTTTATGTTATTTTATGATTACATTTTTCTTCTTTTCTATTTTCTCTGTTTATAAACTTACCTAGGCATATTTAATCTAAAATGACCTATCGATGCTACGCAAAAAGGTTTCAAGGAGTCCCTTAGTGGGTTGTCGAAATTAATCCTGCAACAGACTAATGAGTAGCTCCAAACCTCTCATATGTGGCTGACATTTATCTATTTAAAAAAATAAAAAGGCATCTTCTTATCGTGCAACTGAAAGTTGCTGATGACTTGGTCCATCTATCGGAATGAATATCAACTATTCGTTGATTTTTAATTATTCCAGAATATATATAGTAAATTAAATTTAATTGCCATCTATCGTTAAAATTTTACACAAATAAATTTACTGGCAATGCGTTTCTTTTAAATATCATCAAATATTATCTCTACAGACCTTAGATATAATATTTGATGATATTTAAAAGAAACGCATTGCCAGTAAATTTATTTGTGTAAAATTTTAATTATTCCGGAATTGAGTATTTGGCCAAAAGATGGCGCAAGCCATCACCAACTTTCAGTTGCACGATATGGAGATGCCTTTTTTTCTTTTTTTAATTTATGAACCTTATTCCAGTACAATATCACATTTGTACTATTTTTTTCTCACATTTATCTATTTGTCAAAAATATGTTCATCAATATTCTGAACAAAGTTAGATTGATGTTGGTCAATATTTCAATAAATGGTCCTCGGTCATTACCAGAGTTATTTGATCAGGTTTTGATCTTTTCCAACGTTTAAAACTTGATATTCTCTACTTTCCTAATGTTTTTCACTTAATTATATGTGGCAAGAACAATATATCTCAAATAGAACATATAGTGTTTCTGTGAGCTATACAAACCTATGTAAAAGTATGGTTATTCAAAATGAATAAAAAGAATAGATCTGTGAAATTCTTATATCATTCCCTGTAGACAAAATATTTAGACCAACTAAAAGATCATATATTGTCCCACGAAGACAAAATGTTGAAATAAATTATATGAGCATATGTTGTCCCCCATTAAAAAATGTGAGGCCAAATGTAAAACATATTAATAAAAAGACATCTGGTCGTGAAACTAAAAGTTTCTGATGGCTTGTACCATCTTTCGGAATAAATATAAACTGATTGTTAATTATTCCAGAATTGGCCAAATATCCATTCTTGATTAATCAAGAAAATCTAACCACGTACGTGTTTCGGGCTGTTGGCCCTCGTCAGCGTGGTGCAGGCTGTACCTCAACAACCAAAAAGAAAACTGGTCTTTAGGCTTACTGAAAATTATTAAACAGGTTTTTAAGACTAGAAGTGCGTGAGAACGCCATACAATGTGGTAAAAAATAGTACAAAAGTGACATATGTTTTCCCAAATAGACAAAATTTGAGGACAATTGAAAGAGCATATATTGGACCCCAACGTAGACAAAAATGAGCCCAATTGAAAGATTCTATATTTTCCATGCAGAACCAACTTTATGAAGTCAAAAATTAGAAAACATTAATTGTATTTAGATAAAATGTTAGGGCGCGCGAGCTAAATGAAAAGAACATGTATTGATTCGCACAATAAATATTTCGAGGCAATTTGAAAAAGCACATGCTGCCCTACGCGCATGAACAATATTTTGAATCTGATAGAAAATCTTTCGTGCAGAACACTATTTTGTAACTACTTTTAAAAAATTGTACCCTTCCATTTCTTTGCGTTGTTTCCAGCCGTCGTTTGTGTTTATTCTCCTTCTATAGTCATGATGGTCCGAAGAAATAAACGTAAGTTCTCAATAATGATGCAGCAGGACTTGTTTACCACCTCTGGCTTCAAAAGAATTCTCCACTTCTCTTGGCGTCGTCTTTCACACCTCCAGGCTAGCTAGCCCATTCATCATATTTGGCAGAAACACTCCGTTTTTTTCCCTGGCTATGCGGATGTCACTCTTGAGAAATGTCCGATTCCGCACAATCTATGCCTGGCCTAGGCGACCTGATGGCTGCTTCACCATCGCTATTGTCACTTTCATGATGTACACTTTCACGGTGCTAACCGCTCCGTATATACAGCCGTTTTGTCCTGCTATATCAAGCTCTCAAACTCTTGTCCCTTGAACTAGCTTGGACTGTCCCGTCCATACTCTACTCTCTGGAGAATGCTGCCAATCATTACTTACCTAGCGTGTCCTCCTGAGATCTCCATATCTGTGGTAAAAATAATCCCTGAAAATATTAATCACGAAAAAAAGGAGAAAACGAAAATTTTCTTTATTGGTAGATTGTTTCACAAGCTTTCGAAACTCTTGAACCTTCGACTGGTGTAAATTACAAGGAATGATGATACAAATATTATCTTATATACATACCATGACAATGATTCTTACAAAGATTATATAACAGAAATATCAATACACTACGGATTGGCTTAAATCTTGATTTTATTCTTCAAAGTGTATCACTAATTATCGCTACATCGTAGTTCTTCCAGAATGTAGTGTCTGCTGTGCTTTCAAAGCCATGACTTTAAAACAATGTGTCATTTATTCAAATCTTACATTGAGAGGTTTCTATAGTAATTGTTGATATAAATATAATATTTTTATATTAATATTATTTTCTTTTTTTATTTTAGGAATTTTTGGCTTTTTAAATAATAAAATAAAAAACTGTGCTTCGCACCTCACAAACAGCTTCGTGAAAGAGGTGTGCATCGCTCACAACTCCGTCCCATCCCTACTTCTATTTGCATTCTATGTTTAAAGTATTTTTCTAATTAAACGATTCCCTTTTAATCTTTTCTGGTGTTATTCAATTCTATTGTTTATTTCGCTTCCAGTTTAACCCGTATAGATTTTGTCACATTGGTGCATTTCTTGTTTAATGTAAAAACCTTGAAGTTTAATTATCACAAATTGAGAAAGTGAATATGTCATTGGACCCCTACTGGCCTGGATGCAGGCTGCCACCCGGCGTGGCATGGACTGATAGATATTCCGGATGGTGTGCTGCGGGATTTCTTGCCGAATTGTCTCCAACTATCGGGATAAATAGTCATCATTCCGCCTTCCCATCAGGTCCCAGATGTGTTCCATGGGTGAGACATCAGGCAACTTTGCTGGCCACGGAAGAAGTCGCCAAGATTGAAGACAATCCATAGTAACACATGCCGTGTGTAACCAGGCATTATCTTGTTTAAATGTAAGAGCATGGTAATGTGAGAGGAACGGCAACAAAACAAGCCGTAAAAACCGTTGTGCTATCAGGGTGCCAGGAATGACAGTCAATGGGGTCTAGATATAAAATGAAATGGCACTCCAGACCGTAACGCCTTGTTGTGGACATGTGTCGAGTTTTATAAGGCCAGAATCCACACGCTACCCAAGACGTCTCTAAACAGGTTTACGACGGTCGTCAGGACACAGTAAGAAAAGGGACTCTACTAAAGACTATATGTCTGCAGTAGCGCAGTTCCAAGTTGATCGCTTCCGACACCACTGTAATCGGACTTATTAGTGCACGGATGTGAGAGGTAGGCATCGAAGCGTTCGGCAAGCCTTTAGATTCCGACCTCTCGGTTGTCTGTTGTTGGTCATTTTGGAAACTTGTGTGCCGGTCACACGTTGGATGGTAGATAACGTCTAATTCGATGTTGCGGCAGCGTTTCTGACAATCGCTCTGTCCTCCCGGTCTTTTGTGTTCCTTAGTAGACCGCTGCCATCCTGACATTGCATTATTCTGTTATTGACCTACTTTTTCCAACATCGTCTAATAGCTACATCACTTCGACACAGATATCGCGCGATTAGTCAATTTGACCAGCCAGCCTCTTTCAATCCAATGACACGATCTCTTTCAAACTCTGACATATGTTCGTAATAAGCAATCTTTCGGTTAGGCATTGATACAGTATAAATAGCATAATTGCGAAAATCTAAACGGAAATTTCGAAAATCAGCTCGTGCCGCGCAAATATTGAGTCTGGAAAACTCATGCTGGATGCGCAGTTTAGATGCGTTGGAACTCTTGGTTTGCATAAATCGTCCAGCAAATTTAAATCATTTGCATGTTTGGTAGAAACGTCTTTGTAAATGTATTTTCATATAATTCGGACAACTCCTTCTTGGTGAGTCGATTTATTTTTTAGAGTATGTAATATTTTATATACTTTAGAGTGTGTAATAATAAAACTAATAAGTACAATTTTTTTTTAATAAAACAATTGTTCTACTGTCCACACTTCAATGAAAGAAAAATATAAGTAATTTATGTCTTGAAT
This sequence comes from Cordylochernes scorpioides, assembly GCA_030710605.1. Classification (NCBI taxonomy): domain Eukaryota; kingdom Metazoa; phylum Arthropoda; class Arachnida; order Pseudoscorpiones; family Chernetidae; genus Cordylochernes; species Cordylochernes scorpioides. The sequence goes on along the minus strand of CP092863.1, from coordinate 48,162,718 downwards.
GATAGGGTCTTTAATGAATTGTCTTCAGAAGAGAATTTCTTGACACAAATATACTGCGTGACAGTGAAAATGGAAAAGCAAGAAAGAGGTGCCAGAGAGTGATCAAACTTGGCAAACAGAGAGAGACAGGAACGAACAATAAGTGATCTTTATTTTTACAATGATAATCAAAATATAGAGCGAGAACGGCGTCAACTCATTAGGAAGTAGGACCACCGCAGACGGCGATGCACACAGCAACACGTCTAGGTAGAGAGTCAATCAGACTACGGATGGCGTCCTCTGGGATAGCTCTCCATTCCCTTTCAACCATTTGCCACAGTTCGTCTTCTGAATGCGGCTAAGGCAAGGCATGCAAACGGCGTCCAATAATGTCCCAGACGTGCTCGATTAGTGAGAGGTCAGAAGAGTACGGTGGCCAGGGAGGCATATGTACATCTTTCAGAGCTTGTTGGCTAATGCGAGCAGTGTGCGAAGGTCGTTAACCTGAAGGTAGGTGAGTGTCACCGGTCGCAGCACATCATCAACGCCATTGCGCTCAAACCATGATTCCGCGTTGTCGCGCGGTGGGGCGTGCCGGATTGAACTTTTCTCCACGTCGACGCCACAGGCGTACACGGCGACTATCACTGGACAAACAGAAGCGTGACTTATCTGTGAATACGACCCTTGCCAACCCGTCTTCCACGAAGATCTATCCCGGCACCATTCCAAACGTTGGCGTCTTTTCTTTGTTGTCAAAGGCAGTCTTCTTACCGGACGACATGAATTTAAGCCTTTAGCAAAAATCGAGCGTAAATGGTTCTGGTCGAGATAGAATGATCTTGAGTGTCTTGTGCACATTTTTCAGAATGGAGGTACAAGTGTCATCTATGCCCGCCACTCTTTGTCGAAGGATACGCCAATTCACGTGTGCTGACGTCACTTTGGCTGCGCCGGCATTCATATAAATTACCTCATTTACCTTTTACAACCATCTTCTCAACAGACGGTTCACCGTGGGCACTCACAGGTGTGTGTCATCTGCGATTTAACGTATGGGCCAACCTGCCCTTTTCAGTCCGATCACCATGCCCCTCGTAAAAGCATCTGTCTGCTGGAACAGCCTCCGTTTAAATTTTTAAATTGTAATAAATATTTTAAAAAATAATTTTGAGAAATGAAACTTTTTATAAGACAACTTTTGGAATACTTTTATTAGCATTAGTTTAGGAACCACAATGATACAATGGATGAATATGCATATTTTGTATATTATGTAGTATTTATATAAATATACTTTTTAAAAGTTCCTATATTTTTCTCAATCAATCTCCATTCATTTGATTTAAACATTTCTTGTGCTTGCTTTATACCTTTAGTAATACCAATATCAGTGGCGGAGCAGCGAGGTTTCTATCGAGAGCCACTTTATTAAGCGAAATCGCAGTTTTCCTTACTATTAATTTAGCTTGGATGATAATTGTTAACATTAATATTTGCACTTATCATAATTCCTATATATAAAAGTCAGTGTATGTATGTATGTATGTAACAACAAAAGCATTTTTTATTCAGTCATATAAAACGTCGTTACATTTCAATTGTTAGTGGGGGAGGGGGTACAATTAAAATCCTGCTCAATAAAAAATTTGTAAATTTCGTATTTCTTCTTGTTTAAAATTCGACGTATTTCTGGATTTTCGCGTTCTAGGATGAAGTTGGCTGGGCTGAATATGTATAAACGGTCGATAATCTGACATTCTTCTATAGCCTCTTTTATTTTCTTCTTGGTAAATTCGCACTCTAGGTATCGATGTCGTATGTCAGGAGATCCTCCGCACGCAGTGCAGAAGGGCCTTCCATTCCTGGTCGAGTGTGGCAGGGCTCTTAATTTCAACCTCCAGGCGATATCGTCGTAGATGCTACGCCTTTTATGCCAGGCTGGTGCAGTGTTGAAGTTCCACCTTTCAACTTTCTCTTCTGCGCGTTTAAGGTTAAAATAGGTTGATAAAATTATATTTCGTAGTGCGTTGCTTTTTAGACGTGAGAAAAGGCGTGATTCGTAGACGATGGGAAGATGCACGCAGGAAGAATGGTTGCTTGATTTAAAATTCATAATTTTCGTTTCATTATAGAACGTAGTGATTCTTTGAAAATCGTTCAGAATGTTTCGCGTGGCGTGGGAGAAAAAATCATTGATATCTCGTATATCACCGTTTAAATTCAAAAAGTCTTTCAAACGCCTCAGGCCTCGAACATTGAAGACGGCAGGATTTTGCATATAAAGGCCGTGTAAATGGCGGCATTTTAAAAGCACGATGTGTAAGAAGTCGTTTTTCGAGAGGCGTTTAAAATCGATATGAAAGTTTGGCGCGATGTTTTTCCAGCTTGATAGAGTCTGTTTTCGTCGTGGCGATAGAAAACTGTGTAAATCGTAGTTAAACAGATTGTAGTAGTTTGTCGAATTTTTGTTTATAAAAAGATAATCGTTTTCGTTTTTTTTCCCCGTTAATAGACCTTTGTATACGTTTTAGAATAAAGAGGTCGCGCTGAGTAGCCAAATGCAGCAGGCCGAGGCCATCCCTCTCGGCGGGCAAGCAATTCATTGTCGAGGTCGTCCAAGTTGTTTCATCATAGAGCGCGTCATCCAAGTCCTTTTGTAGTACGTTTAATATAGAATCGCTTGGTAAGATGACGTTAATCATGTAGGTAAATTTTGGTATAAAGTTCGCATTTAAAAATCGCGTCTTGAGGTGGAGGGGGAGCGTTAAAATGTTTTGTTTTGCAATTAGGGCTGAATGGCGGAAATAGGAACGAAGATTTTCAGTTTGCGTTTTGAGGGGCGTTTTGGAGTTTTCGAAGTGTATACCGAGGATATCAATTGTGTCGTTCCGCATTTCTATATCTTCTGGCCTATCGGTCCTGCCGCTCCAATTGCCACACCACAATCCCTTACTCTTTTTAAAATTTATAGCGATGACGGATGTTTTCTCGAAATATTTAAAACAGTTATAAATCCGCTTAAAATCAGTTTCGTCTTTTAAAAATAAGATAAAATCGTCGGCATATGCATATATCTCGGACGTAGAGCTGAGGTTTCGACGAAGATGATGTATGAGAGACGTCGTGGCGAATGAGAAAAGCAGCGCGGACAAGCCGCAGCCCTGTCGCACGCCTCTATTTACGTCGAATTCAGGAGAGCACTCGCCGTTCATGTCAATTTTTATTTTATTTCCATTAAAGACGATTTTAATCCATTTCAGGAAAATATCGGGGATATCGAGTCTTTCAAGCGTAGCGATAATAAACGGTCTGTTAATCGAATCGAAAGCCTTCTGTAAGTCGAGTGTTACGATTGCGAGGGGCGAATTAAATAAATTCGATTCGTAAATATTTTTCTCAATTTCGGGGATGATATCGAATATGGATCGGCCGGGGATGGCGTATTTCTGTTCTGCTGGTATCATGCGCGCGGAGTACGGCTTGATTTTTGTGAGTAAAATTTTCGATAGAATCTTATAATCCGTGTTCATAGAGGTGATCGGGCGCCAATCGTTAAGAGTTCGCGTATTAGGAGTTTTCGGTAATAGGAACATTTTACCAGCGTTCATGTGGTCAGGTAGGGAGTTTTCCAATTGTGCTTCATAAAAAATTTCGAGTAAAGAATCGGCGGCGATGTCACAAAATTCTTTATAGAATTCGGCGGGGATGCCATCATCGCCGGCCATCTTTCTATTCGGTAAGATCTTAATCGCGTTTAAAATGTCGTTTTTCGTTATAAAATGTTCTTCGTTGAAATGAAATTCGATATCGAGGCGTGGAATAATATTTACATAATTTCTGATGTCTTCTAAAATAATAGAATCATCTGCCTTCGTTTTATTTTGATAAAAAGTGAAAATATGGTTTAGGATAGCGTCGTTGTTGTTGAGGAATTCATTGTTGTCATTGTAGATTGCAGTAATTGCGGGTTTGAGGCGTCTAAGTTTCGTAAAAGTGTATTTTTGACAAACCTCCGGGGTTTCTAAAATTAGTTTTTTCATGCATCTCCAATGTGCCTTCGAGCCAATGTAATTAAAGTCCGTAATAAAACTCTCGTGTTCGAATAAAAATATTTCTTTGAAGATATGAGAGTGAAAAATTTTCGAGTCGATGTTCCTTTTAAAAAATTGCGTATTCCTTGTTCGTAATCGCGTGATAATGGCGTTGTGGTCAGATAGGTCGTAGGCAATGGTTTCGCATTCAATAAGATTGGGTGTAAGACTTGTCGAGCAATGTATATAATCGATTCTGGTTCTAAAAGGCGAGTTATGGATGAGAGCTTCATGCGTAAAACCGTTAAGTCCAGGATTAACATGTTTAAAAATATCGATAAGATTGTTTTTTTTATTGATATCCGAAAGTAAGTTGAACTTTCGGCGAGAGTCCGTCTTGCCCGGTTTGTCGCGAATGTTAAAGTCTCCCAATATAAACTTCATGGTATCTTTCGGGTAAGCGTTCAAGTAGTTTTGTATTCGGTGTAAATCGTTAAAAGCTTCATCGGGATCGTGAGAGAGGTGTACATTAATAAAAAGGACGATTTTCCTGTTCATTAGAATCTGTATGGCACATATTTTCCCGTTCTTTAGTATTTCAAAATTCGCGCTAAAAATCGAGCGATGTATTAAAAATAGTTGTCCGCCGCCGCGAGAAATAGGTTCATTTACATAGATGTCAAAAGCTGTTAAGTCTTGTCGCGTATTGAAAGTTTGAATATTTGTTTCTTGAATTGCGTATATTTCTGCTTCGTTTATCTTCATCCAATCTTTTAAAAATTCTTGTCTTTGCTCTCTCTTGTTCGCGATTCCACGGGCGTTCAACGATAAAATTCTTAGAAACTCAAAATTTACAGCGTCGCAGGAAGGCTCACAAGAGTCCAACATCCTATAAATGAAAGAATAAAAAGAGAGATAAAATAGATAAAACAGTAAAATAATAGCATAAAGAGAGTAAAAGAGTAAAAATTTGCGTTAGTTTTAAAAGGAATGTATTTACAATAAACACGAGAGCGAGAAGATAAGAGAGAAAGTATAAATTAAGAGATAAAAAAAGACGAAATAAAAGAGAGAGACAGTTAAAAAGGTAAAAAAAAAACATTTCAATCTTCATTCATTGTTTTCAAAATTATTTTCGTCCTCTGAATGTCGTTGTTGAGTTTTTTCCTGTCATCGCTTCTCATATTCATATTGGTTTTTCTTTTTTCTAAAAGGTCTTCCAGGTGGCAGGTGACATCGTGCAGGAGGTCGGGATATTTTTCTATTTGCTCTTTAATTTTTATTTTTCTGGCGTGACCAGTTCTCTTGAAAATGGTAGAGATCGCTTTCTCAAGCTGAGGATTTGTCTTCCGGTCACACTCGTGTAATTCCCTTTCATGCTGGGAAGAGGTTATCGAGCAGTCTGACAGACCGGCCAACGACTCATTATCTTCAGATATTTCTACGTTTAGAGGTTTCTCAGCTTCTGGCAAGTCCGCCATGAGGTGCTCTGTGTTGGGGGTCTCATTCTCTATTTGTAGTACTTGCATGAGGTTTTCTTTTGGATTTACCAAGTCACGGGGCTGTTCGAGAGGATCATTCGTTTTGGATCTTTTATCTTGGCCTTCTATTTTGTGCCCGTTAATCTCACATTCTGTAGTCGCGAAGGGTCTTTTTTTTGCAGGAGGGTCCCTCGTTTCCTGGGCAGGCTGTTTCTCTGCAATTGGCTCCTGTTCGATGCTCTCTTGCAGCGGTGTGGTGCTTAGGGCCTCGGCGAAGGTCCTCGTGATTTTCGCTCTTATCGCCGGGTCGAACGGGCATTTGGTGTTCGTGTGTCCATGCCTTCTGCACGCGGTGCACACCACATCCTCTCCGATGAAGACCTTAAATTGTCTCTCCATATGGGTGATAGAGACCACAGCCGGCATCGGCGTTTTTTCTTTATTTTTAAAGACGATTTCTCTTCTAAGCGAAGAGAGGTGTTTCAGCAAGGGATTGTCGGTAGGAAATGGGAGCGGGCGGATGCTCAGAACTTGGCCATAAGGAGCCAGAGTCTCCTCTATTTCCTGGTCTTGAATGAAGGCTAGGACGCCCGACAGGATGTATTTGCGGGATGGTCGGAAAAGTGGGGATGGGTAAACAACTCTGTCTCTGACTTTAAATCCATTGTTCAGGAGAGCTTCGGCCTGTTTCTGGTCTGCTACAGAGACAATGGCCTGACCATTAATTTTCCCCACAGAGTGGATGTTTTCAAATCCAATTACTTGGCCGATGCCGATCAGATGTTCCTCGGCGGATGCTTCGGAAAGGACTTCAAATTGGATCGTTACCTTTATTTCCTTACTACTCTTTTCGTAGGTAGATCTTCTTCTTTCGTCGAATTTCTTTTTTTCTTCAGATGAAAATTGTATTTTTTGCCTTTGCAAATTTTCCAATTGATTATCGGTTGTCGGTGGAGATGCAAATTTTTGCTTTGCGATGTGCGAAAGTGATGATGTCACAGATGGGATATGAGCGACCAATGAGGCGACAGATGATGACGATGACGCAACGACCTTCTCGGCCGTTGCCATGGTGATGGTTGCCAAGTTTCAACTTGAAACTTGGCAAATATGCTGATTAGCAATGAGCAAAAACTCGAAAAATGACTATGGGTGGGAAACGATATGCAGGAATGAAGAGCTGATGATGGAGAGTAAGAATATGAAATTAGATTTTGACTTAGATTCTCAGAAGAGCAGCGAAAGGCGAACAACTCGGAGCGCGCGCGAGATGCGGCCGCACGGCCGTGTATGTATGTATGACAATGACAATGAAAATAATTTATTGACTGTCAGTCAATGCAAACACTCAGCCAGAAGTGAGGGAAGAAAAAAATTAACAATTAACAATCGTCAGGAGTTGAGGCATGTCCTCCAAAGCCTTGCCATATCGGAGCCAACGTCGGGATGGTAGTTCTGAGCCAGTTCTAAGGCGGCGCTGAGGAACTCAGCGAGGACCTTCCTCAACGCAGTTGTGAGTTTCGCCATGAGGGGCTTTCCGTACTCGGCGTATAAAACAGCGTTCCTGAGTACAACCGGATTGATTCCTGCTTCATATATGGGCCTCAGGGAGGTTGTGTGATCCAGTTTAGTGAAAATTTCAACGATCATATCATCCTCTATCGTGGGCTCGAGTGGGGGCGAAGGTCTCATCGCGGTCGGTGTTGTTTCTTCCTCGTGGGGAACGGGTGGTGTTGGCCCGGCAGGCCGAGGCGCAGGCAGTGGGGGTGTTGAAGGCACTGCGGTAGGGGCGGTCCTCAGCTCTGACAAGACCTGTCGCAGGACCTTATAAATATTACTATCTCCTCCGGGCCTTAGGTCGAGGATTTGGTATATTAGGCCGGCAAGAGCATTGCTCTGCGGAAGGGTTAGATGTTGACCGCGCTTGTGGGCCCTGGTCTTCGAGGAGAGGATGTCCAGGACCTCCTCCCGCCCAAGACCAAGGGCGTCCGTCTCAGCAAATGAGACACCGAGATTTCTCTTGAAGTAGGCCTCAAGGTCGGGTCTCGTCTTACGCCCTGATGACGACGGGGAGGGCGGCACAGGGGTCCCGTGTGCATGCAGAGGACTAGGAGGGGCGACGGAGGCTGGCTGGGCTTGAGGCACTACTCGGGCGGGCTGGGAGGCCGGAGGGCGAAGGTCCGCGGGAGCCTCAGGTGCCTCCATTGGTTTCACTGCCTGTGGGGCGCTGTTGGAGGTGGACGGCGCCAGCACTTCGGCTGCAATCTCCATGGGCTCAGAAGAAGGAGCCACGGCGTCTGAGGATGTTCTCGCAGGCAGGGCGGCAGAAGTGCCAGGAGCTGATGTCTGTGGCGCAGGGCGCTTTGGTGACAGAGCTGGAGCCGTTGGTGTTGGGCGGTTCAGCTGCCGGGACTCGGTGGACGATGCACCAGATGGAAGGGGTGCCGGCTGTGGCTGGGCGTTGTTGGAGGCTCTCCCAGGAATGATGGGGCAGTTGGCCCTACGGTGACCCTGCCGGCCGCATCTGGAGCACTTGACTCCATAAGAGATGAAGGCCGACAGGACGTTACCCTTGTTTCGGATGATGACGCGGGTCGGGATCTTTTCCAAGGCAATGCCCTCCTTAAGGAGGATGAATGCCTCGCGTCGTCCATCCGTGAAGGTATACCTTCCGGCTCTCAGCCGGATGGGGACGATGGAGGTCACGTCACCGTAGGGCTTGAGGGCCTCGATGACGGCGGCGTCGTCCACGAAGAACGGCAAGTTTCCGACGGTGATCCTCTCCGCCCTTTTCTTGAAGGGGAAGGCCCTGAGGTGGGTGTGGCCAATATCAAGACCGTCTCTTATAAGTCGCTCCGCCAGGGCCTTGGTGGACAGGCCGACCAGCATGTGGCCATCCATTTTCATCACTTGGAGGACGTTCCCGGCTCCTCCGACCAGTTCTTCCACCGCCTGCAGGTAGTGGGTGGACCCGAAGTCCGGGCAGTGCTCGACGAAGACGCAGATGTCCTCTGTTGAAGAGCGCTGGCGTGCTCTGGCGTCGGCGATGTCGGCCCGGGTAGCCCTGATCATCTGGACCCCCGTAGCTCCACCCGCAGGTGGCCGTCTTCGCGGGGTTGGGCCAGTTCTTCTGGAGGTCGCGACACCGCTGGAGCGCTGTTCGACAAGGCGGCTCGGCGACTCCCTGCGTCTTCGCTTGTGTTTGACCACGGTGAATACATCTTCATCTGTTTCTGAGGCCTCCATTTGTTCGGCCCAGTTCGTCGCAGCGGTCAAGGCGCCGCTCGTTGATGGCGTGACGTCAGCGACACAAGCCGCGGCGAAATTTGCATGCTTTCTGTCAATAGGCAGGTTTGCATAGTTGCCGCTTGCGTTGGCTATTCTCGAATTTTCTTCCTGAAAATGGGTTTCCGCGGATAACTCCGCAACCGCTTGATTGTCAGAGCCGAGGTTTCCAGGCTCATGCTCAGCACGATGAGGGCTTCCAGCCCATACTAAATTCGTCGCTTCCAGCGACATTCTTCCGCTCGCCAGAGGCGAAAATTACGGAGCTCGCGCGACGCGTGGCCGCACAGTCGATGTATGTATGTATGTATGTATGTTTGTCGGCTATACACGTCTACAATACGTAACTAATCTGGCTGAAATTTTAACAGCATATAGAGTCGAATCTGGAAAAACTTATAGGTAAATATTCAGGCTTCTATCTCGAATATCCTTGGAGTTATTAACAAATTTTCCCATTTCACTCGCAACCAGCGCCTTACTGCGGTAACTTCGAGAAGTAAAGTTGAGGAACGATGGACCACGTGGGGCGACAGGGGATTGGTGGAGCGGGATATTTCACAAGAGTGACGACCTTGAGTGACGTATTGATGGCGTAGGGGCAAGAAATCACTTGCTATCATTATTTTATGTATATATCAAATTTAAAATATAATCATATAAAAAATCAAAATAATACATATTTCAAATATCGTTGTGAAAATTTACATTATTATTTTTATATTTAAAAGACACAAAGTTTGGAGCGGGACGTTTCACAAGAGTGACATCCACGGCGCCAATTAATAATTGTAACAAATAGTATTTGAATAAAACATTTAATCGGGTAAAACTCTCTCTCTCTCTCTCTAAATGTGTGGCTTTTCGGAGAATAAGTTCTTGCTTTATTATATATTCTCTCAAGCTTTCGGGTATTTTAAACATTTCTACAGGAGTATTGATAAAATGTCTTAAGAGAGAATATATAATAGAGAGCCAGAAGCTTATCTTCGGGGGCCATCAAGTATTATATTAGAAATAAGATAATGTTGAACTGTACTGGTATAAGTGATATGCCACATAAACTACGTTATCGCCCTCTTTCCTTTCAGGAAGTTTTACATTGTGACCGTAGAAAGTTCTTTGTTTATCGAGAGTGAGATGATTCCTTCTTGGCCTTCATCGATTTTTTCGTCTATTAGAGAAGTGTGTGTTACATTTATATATATAACTGACAAAGTAAAAATCAATTACTCAAGTTTCTCCTAATAATTAAGACTATTATTTCAATACCCCTTTTAACCATTGTTTTTATTAAACCCTAGTTTCTTTATTAATCATAAATTTTACAGCATACAAAACATTTATTGTATATATGACTTTACAATAGTACAGACATATAGTTTGTTTTTATTAATATGAAAATGATCTTATAAAAAAACATATAATAACATCTCTATAGTAATACAGTGACTAAATATATCAGTAGGTAAAATGTATGAATAACAAAAATATTTTATTAGTTTGATGCCAAATTAAAAGAATAATATTGTTTTTTTTTTTTTAATTTTGATTTCTTTATTTGTTAGGACCGATAGCCTCGCAGGACTGTACAGTTGTGCATTATTCAATCATACCGCGTTCCTGCAACTTGATAATTTGATCACATTTCGGGATTACTGAAGGCATAAATATATATTCTCAATATTATCAATTATATTATCAGTATCACTATAAAAGGAAATTCGAAAAATGCAATATAACAGCGGTATGGTAGATTAAACTGACGAAACCGCTGGGAGGGTTCACCACTGATGAGTCAGGCCCTCCCATTAATTTTTTCCATTGCAGTAAGGACATTCGAAATTGTGGTATTTTTAAAAAGAATCATACACGTCTATAATAGTTTCAATATTGTCAATTATAATAAAGATTCTTCCCTTCTTATACACTTTTACGAAATCAACAAGGAATCTAGGGCTAGGTTTATTTTTATATTTTTTTTATTTCTAGAAGCTTTCTGGCTAACATCCTCTTCAACACGGAGACCTAGAAGTATTAATTCTATCCAAATATAACACCATTTGTCTAGAAGTAATACTTCTAGGTCTCAATGTTGAAGAGCATGTTAGCCAGAAAGTTCTAGAAATAGAAAATTGTAAAAAGAAACCTAGCCCTAGATTCCTTGTTGATTTTCTAAAAAAATAAAACTTATCAAGTATAAAAGAAAGGTATTTTTCTAATTTAAATATCTTCTTAGGTATCAAGTACATTATTTCCTCCAATGAACAGGTTTAAATTAGATTTATTTAGTATTGTCTGGAAGTGGATTTTCATATCGGGTTTTTATATCAGGTCAAGTCATATATATTAGTTATTTCACTGAATGCTGGTTGATCAAAAAATTGGCCGCTTATCCGATGGGATTCTCATTAAGGATCTACTGAACTAGGGTTTTATAATTGAATACAATTGTATAACAAAGTTGGAAAAACGTTTGTAGCTGAATGTTTTTTTGAAAAACTAAAGTTGTTTCCTAATTTGATAACAAGAAATGTTAGTGTATATCTTGAAGAAATTTATAAAAGGTATAGGAGATCAGTAGGATCGGATGGGGACCCAATTGGACTTGGCAGTGCCAGCTGTAGGTTCCTGGTCTCTGTTAGGGACGATGGTGAGCACGACGGAGCCCTCGGAGGCCGCTGGGGTCTGGGAGATCTTGGACTTGCAGCACAGCAGCGCCACCACGCTCAGTCCGTACTCCGCCAGCTCCAGTAGTGACAGTAGGGAGATCCCCAGAGCGAGACCTGCCACTCCTCCGATGTTCGACAACAGAGTGGCTCCCTGTCACACAAAACAATCTCCAGGTTAGATTCAATCTCACGATCTCAAATTCAACAGCATATATATTTCATTACTTTTATCACTTATAAGTTTCAACTGAAGACCTTGAAATAGACCATTACAAGATCTTAAATACAGAGCAACAATATCTAGATTAAAGGCCGGGCACCTCATACCCACAAACAAATCATTTCCAAGAGAGTGTAGCGCCAACTACAAAACCAAAATCACTTCTTTCCAACATCTATCTCTTTGATTGTTCTATACTTCAAAAATTATTCAAATATTCTAGAAAAAAACAAAGTGTAGTCAAACATCATCAACTAATAAAGTTGTTCTGATTTTTCTGTCAGGTGCATAGCATGAATGTTGAGAGTGTGTTATAACAAAAATAATAGAAACTAATACAATATTTCAATTTCAACATACATTTTATGGAACCAATAAATATAAACGACTAGACAGGCATCCCAGAAGGAGTCAGTTCTGTCATAGCAACCCTCCACTTGACATACTGACCATAGTCCAAAGGTATATTTGGTCGTACCTTGCATATATATATTATGATATATATATATATATTATGATAAATATTAAAAGATATTTACTTGCTATTTTTGATAGAGAATTATTGAGCATTGGCTTGATTTTGGAATTCCTGAGTATTGTGGCAATTGGTACGCAGTCGTGTAAAATATTGAAAATATAAATAAAAACATTTTAGATCACAATTTGCTTTAATTTTGCTAATAATTAAGGAAGAAAACCTGATTTGGAGCGTAAAGAATAAAATAAAATGTACAAAAAGATTTGAGCCGGCCAACGGCGGTCGACATTACAGAGTATTTTGTTCTGGAAATGATAATTTCGAAATGAATAACATTTTTATATAAATATATAGTATATATGCTATTTCTCAAAATGTTGGACCAGGTGACCTATTAAACCTGTTAAAAAACGAAGAAAAAATAGATTTACATGTTAATGTTCAAATAATTCATAAGGAATCACACATATCGATTAACTTCCAAAAAAAGGTCATCTTAGAGAATAAATATGTAAAAAAAATATTTTTATTTTATATCAATTTAAAGCGCTATGTCCCCCTAGAGACACAAAAAAAATATTATTATAAAGATACCAACTAGATGGTATGCTAAGGATGGTTATTGCTGTCAATGAAGCGGTAACATATTGACAGATGCTTTGTTAACTGAGTAAGAAAACTAATGAGGGTTTTTTTGTAGAATTATAAAGCCAACAGAACAAAAATGTGTTGAATTTGGGAAATATTTTTAAAAGAAAACAAAGTGTTGTGTCTCTATGTTCATACAACTACTCCTGGACACCGAGATCCATTAAGCGAAGATGAAACCTTTATTCCTTATCAACGCTAATATGACTGAACGAACTATATACAATGGAATGATATATATATATATATATATACATAAAAATAATTAACATAGTAACACAAACAAACACTATGCAAAACCTTATTTGCATATCTCGACATAACTATTGTTATGCAAAACACCACATCTTCTCACCCCCAATTTGTTACACAATTTTTTAAGTATTCGGGGAGTCTCCGGTTTCTTATTGGTCTACTTGGCCCAGGTGTTTCCTCCAGCCTCTCCGGTGATTCGTTTGGGTCATTCATTTGTTCCCCCCTTCTTTCGGTGTTACACTCCCCCTTCTTCTCCACATCCTCCGATACTTCTTCCTTGACTCTTCTCATCAATTGGTCCTGGTGTCTTTTCGCTGTCACTCCGTTTTCCATAATTACCTCATAGTTCCTGGGTCCAAGTACTGTCTTTATCTTCCCCGGTTCACACTTTCCCTTTCCATTATATTTACGTGCATACACATTCTCTTGGGACTTGAACCTATTCTGGAAGTGTTCTTTTCCATTTTCGCTAACTTCACTTTCTTTAGGGTGCAACCGGTTCATTCTTGTGGTCAGTCTGCGACCCATTAGTAGCTCAGCTGGTGTTAGTCCAGTTGTTCCATGAGGTGTAGTCCGCATTGCAAACAGAGCGCGTGGCAGCGTAACCGATATGTTCTCCCAACCATTCTTTCTTATTAGCTGTTTGAGTGTTTGTACCACTCTTTCTGCCTGTCCGTTTGTCTGTGGGTGGTAGGGAGCCGATGTTATATGCCTTACTCCGTTCATCCTCAAAAATTCCTGAAACTCATGACCCACAAACATGCGACCATTATCCGAAACAACCTGGTCGGGCAAACCATGAACAGCGAACAGACTTCTTAACACTCGCACTGTAGCTGTTGCCGTGCAGTGATCCATGATGATGGCCTCCGGCCACTTAGACATTGAGTCAACGACTATTAGAAACGTTCTTCCATGGAATGGTCCTGCATAGTCTACATGAATGCGTGACCATGGTTTAACTGGTGCCGTCCAAGGGTGAACTGGGCTCGGTTTAGGATTATTTCGCACCAGTTGACAATTTTCGCATCTTTCGACCTTATTTTCTATAGCCTTATCCATTCCTGGCCACCACACATGGCTCCTTGCAATTGCCTTCATTTGTACAATCCCAGGGTGAGTTTCATGAAGCTGTTCCAATGTTCTCCCCTGTAGAACGGGCGGTATTACTACTCTATTTCCCCACAGGAGACACTCTCTATGTAGGGATAATTCATTTCTCCTATTGAAGTATGGCCTAAATTTTTCTGCTGGACAGTGAGCTGGCCATCCTATTCGAGTCCATTCCACAATTATCCCCAGAACCGAGTCTTCCTGCGTTGATTTTGCCACTTCCTTCGCCTCTAATGGTGACTCTTCATTAGTTTCCATAAGAAAAACGTCAACTGGTTCCGGTGTTTCTTTACTTGTCCTTTCGTGGGGTGCTCTACTCAACGCATCCGCATTTGCGTTCATTCTCCCAGGTCTATGTTCAATCTGATAGGAGTACGATGCCAATGTAAGACTCCACCTCATCATCCTCGGGGAAAGCATCTGAGGGATAGGTTTGTTCGGATTAAAGATTCCCAGTAGAGGCTTATGGTCAGTGATTATCTTAAAGTCACGGCCATACAAATATTTGTAGAATTTTGAGATGCCAAATATTATGGCCAGAGCTTCCTTATCTATTTGTGCATACCTTCTTTCTGTCTGAGACATAGTTCTCGAAGCAAACGCAATGGGTCTCTCCATTCTTTCCTCCACGTGCGAAAGCACTGCTCCTACTCCAAAGGGTGATGCATCACAAGCCAAGACCAGGGGTTTTCTGGCATCATAGGGTGTTAGCACCAAATCGGATTGAATCAAATTCTTTGCCTCCCTGAATGCTCTATCCTCCACTTCTTTCCATTTCCAACAATTTCCTTTGTTTAGCAGTCTATGCAGTGGTTCAAGTACAGTGGTTCGGTCTTTTAAAAATTTGCTATAAAAATTCAATAGTCCAAGGAAACTCTGTAACTCTTTTTTGTTTTCGGGTTTCGGAAAATTCTTAATTGCCTCACATTTCTCTTCAGTAGGGTGTATGCCTTCCGCATCTATTCGGCACCCAAGAAAAATTAACGAAGATTTTTTAAATTCGCACTTCTCCTTCTTAAGAGTCAGTCCCATTCTTTGAATACTCTTCAATACTTCTCTCAATCGGAGGTCATGTTCCATTTCATCTTTCCCTGTTACCAGAATGTCATCCAGGTAAATGACTACTCCTGGAATTTTGGCTATTAAACTTTCCATTCGTCGCTGGAATATTCCTGGCGCACAGGAAACACCAAAAGGCAAACGGTTTACCTTAAACAATCCCTTGTGCGTGTTAATAGCCAATAGCTCTGCTGTCTCCTCATCCACCACCAGCTGCTGATATGCATCTTTAAGGTCCAACTTAGAGAAAACCTTTCCTCCTGCCAAATTGACCTGCAAGTCGGCTGCCGCCGGAACTGGGAAAGTATCTGACTCCACGATGGTGTTAACAGTACTCCGATAGTCTCCACATATTCTTATTGAACCATCCCTTTTCAGTACTGGGACGATTGGAGTAGCAAACCTTGTAAATTCAACAGGAGTCAATATTCCTTGTTCCTCCATCTTCCTCAAAGCCTCTTCAACCTTAGGTCTAATTGCGTATGGCAATGTTCTAGCTCTTAGAAATGTGGGTTTCCCCAGAGTTTTGATCTTTATGTGGATTGGTGGACCTCTGTATTGTCCTAATTTCTCTTTAAACACATCCATAAATTCCTCAGTGATTTGACATACATTGTCGCTATAATTTATCCATTCAAAACCAATTCCAATCTGGTCAAACGCCTCCCTTCCAATCATATTCGGGCCCGGACCTTCGATCACAAGAAATTCCATTGTGATACTTCTTTTATTTACTTTTACGTCGGCTTTTATTTTACCCAGAATCGATAACCTCTGCCTGTTCCATTGCACCAACTTGGTAGAATCCTTCTCTATTCTAGGCCTTTCTGACTTTACCCAAGTTTCAATGTACGTCTTCTCAGAAATAATATTTTTCCCTGTTCCTGAGTCAATGAGCATATTCATATCTCGACCGCTAGTCCGTACTTTTACCATATAACTCCGCATGTTACTTGTGTCCTTCACTTGATTTATATTAAAAAGGCCATTAGTTGCCTCTGCCTCCTCGTCTATCGAGCAATTATTACGATCGCTCCTCCAGTTCCCGTTCTTACAGACCCTAGATATATGCCCTAACTTCTGGCATTTAAAACATCTCTTATCTTTAAAGAAACATTTCTCTTCTATGTGATTTGTGTATCCACAGCGGAAACATTTAAGAATCTTCTCATTCCTCCGTCTCACCTTAACAGCTCTTCCCACTACATTCATTTCTTCCTGAGGTTTTCCATCTTTAATTTCTGCAACGTTCCTTACCGCAGCCTCATGTGCCAATGCCATCTCTTGAGCCACTTTAAATGTTAGCATACTGTTCATTAACAGCATTGATTGTATCTCTTCGTTTAGAATGCCGCATACTAGGGCATCACGCAACCTATCTTCCACATCAGGGAATTCACACTTCTCGGCAATTTTCTTTAGAGCTGTTATAAATTCAGATATTGTTTCATTTGGCATTTGAAGCCTTTTCGCAAATTTAAAACGCTGCACTATTATATTTGGTGTCGGATCAAAGTATTTTTTTATCCCTGCTACTATCTCCTCCCATTCTGTTTCCAATGGATTCTTGGGAGAGGTCAACGTCCGTATTAAATTATACGTTTCTCTTCCACATAGCGAGAAAAATGTTGCCTTCTTTTTATCAACCTTTACTATATCATTCGCTATGCAATAGGATTCGAAGCGCTCTAAATAACTTGAAATTTCATTTCCATTGTTTGGGTTGAATTGTTCAATGTTCATCATTGTTCGCTCACTTTCATTCACTTGTGTATAACGTTCTTTACTCGTCGCCACTGTTGTGTCTCTATGTTCATACAACTACTCCTGGACACCGAGATCCATTAAGCGAAGATGAAACCTTTATTCCTTATCAACTCTAATATGACTGAACGAACTATATACAATGGAATGATATATATATATATATATATATATATATACATAAAAATAATTAACATAGTAACACAAACAAACACTATGCAAAACCTTATTTGCATATCTCGACATAACTATTGTTATGCAAAACACCACACAAAGAATTGAGATTAATTTTTTAAAAAAAGATAACGGATCAATCTATAGCGATTGATCTGTTATGTTACAGGATGAAAGTCTCAAAATCACTCGTTGAGGTTCTCGCTCCTAATAAATGAATTAAATATGGAAAATATATACGAAAATACTTTAGAAGATAACTTAGTCACACGACTTACCAGTATCAAGAAAATAGAAAATAAACGTTGTTGTGAAAATTTTCTCACTCTTTCTGTAAATTTAATCTAAAAACAAGAAATGTTGAAAGGGTACATCACTGATGTGCCTGGTCCTTCTAACAAATATTTTTGAATATAAGAAAATTACGATATTTATTATAAAGAGATTAAAACATCTTTCGAAAAAGAACAATTACATGTAATAGGTGCTATAGTAGGTGACATGGGAACAGTGTGGAGTAAGCTTACCGTGTAGACCCACTTCTCACAGCTGTTGTGGGACACTAAGTGTGGGTAGTACACTTGGATGGCAGCAAACCTCTCACTGGACACACAAACTTTAATTACTTCCTAGAGGAATAAATGGAGATCATGTGTGCTTTTGTCGATTCATATACACAGAAATATTTATGATAAATATATCATTTTTAAGTATTCAAAAGTGATTTAGCTTTTCAAGCGATTAATGGAACTATGTAATTTATATTATGTAACACAGATTGTAAAGCCAATATATTAGATAATCACAGAAAGAAAGGAAAGGAATTCCGATTTTTTTAAGATCCAGGTTTTTAATCATAGCTTTACTAACAGCAAAAGTATCATAATCCCTTTCACAATATTTATAAAATACTAAAATGCATTTCTTTCTTTGTTATGTGTGTTCAGAAGATTTAAATCTCCGACAAATAAAATCTGTATTGCTTTTATACACTTGTAGAAATTGGAAACGTTTATATGAAAGTATATAATAAAAAATCTATATTAGACTTCATAATTAACAACAAACACTTCATTATCATTTGATAAAATAAATATTAATTTGAAATAAGTGAATATTATTGAATTAAATTGTAATTGCTTTGAAATGTCTTCCGAATGCATTATCTGGGACTCTATTGGAAATGCCGTATGGTTGTACTTTCTTCTCATGTTTTGAAATATAAGACTGAGGGAAGACTCTCTCTTTCTAGTTAGGTCTTGGATATAGTAGATGGTTGATATCAGATAGTTGGAAGATGGATGATTTCGGAAATAATGACCCAGTGATCACTTGATGATTTTTCAGAAGATTTTCATCAGGCTATCATCTTTTATTCCATGAGATCATGTTTATTAATGCCGATAAATCTATATTATCAAATCTGTGGGAAATGGTGGGTTATTATCTATGAATATAAATCATCAATTTTTCTTTTCGATGGAAAATTATGTTTTTATTGTAATTAAAACACCGTGTCTCGTACAATTGTATAACAACATAAATGAGGCATTATTTAAATTATAAGAATATAAATTTGTGTGTGTGTGTGTGCAATACGAAAAAAAAAAGACTTCAAATATATATTAAGGTTTTCTGGTTTGTATTATTTATATTTATAACTTAATATAGGTGTCATATAATTAAGGTGAAGGTATATTTACCTGGAGTCGGCACACATTCGGTAGTCAATCGCCCCAAACATGGAGCATAAGTAGGTACTTGAGATGCCGGCAAACCCCGTGGACAGAGTGTATTCCACTTCGCTGGGAACATAGACACAGAATAAGCCACCTCTATAAGAACATAGACACAAACTTGTGAATCACTCATTTTATAAGAATTAAATTTTGAAGCAACCTTAAAATGTTTATTTATTTTTGACATGATAAACAGCCTATTTATATAGCCAGAATAAAGAAAAGGTTATTTCTAAATAACATTTTATGATTTTAAACTTATAGTATTATAGGTCTCTTATATTAAAAAATCATTATTATGTGTATGTTATCAAATTATATTTTGAACCAGACGAATGTGTGTACAAATAGGGTGAATGTTTGTTTGAACCATTATAGTTTTAAACAATCACCTTTATAGACTCGGAATGTCAGAGTGGTTGGTTCTCGACTTCTGCCATGTCCTCACCATTCAGTAACCACCTCCACAACCACAATTCTCTCAATATCCAATGGCTGCCTGCTGTCCTTTCGGAATTTTTATCACCCCTTGCTCCACCTTAACTACCTTTCCCACACCTTAATGGTTTGTATGGAAGTTTATATTGTATATAAAAGAAAGATCCGTGCTTAAATCTTTTATTTTATATATATAGATGGCGCGTTATTGCTTTGTGTTAATTTATGCCTAACTGGCCTTGTCCTTATTGTTTGCAGAAGAGCATTGCTAGATGCAAATATTTATATGTAATTCTACTGCCCTATAAGCTTATGTCCATAGTTTTCTTTAAATTCATTTCTGAGATTTTACCCTTCAGTGCTGCGTATATAAGCAGAATCGTCCAATACAGTATTAGAGCTCTAAGAAGTGGATTGAATTGGCAAAACCGCTGGGAGGGTTCACCACTGATTAGCCAAGCCCTCCCAATATATTTTTTCAACGAAAAAAGGACAGTAGAAGTTTGCATTGTATATAAGAGAAAAATTCGTTTTTAAATCCTTTCATCTTATATATACACTTTAATGGGTAGGCTTAGCGCAGGACTAGGAGCCGTACAACTGGAATTTGCACCATTGCTCTAGACAAATAAGTACATATCCTGACCAGGGTACTGGAATCTTTGCTTCAAGGCTCTTTATTCATTATCCAGAACGCGACCATTTAGGCTATTTCTCTTCCGCCTAAGAAGAACACGCTTCCCCCACCTCCTAATAATCAGAGTAGTTGTAGCAATGATGGTTTTCTCTATCTTATTAAAAATTACTGATAATTACTTCGTATTTCAGCTTTTATATAGAGTTTGTTTGAGAAGTAAAATCACCGAGGAAAATGTTTCTTAAAACAATATTTAATCAACTCAAGCTTTCAGGCCTGGAGCACTTTTACAGGAGTAATGCTAATTATTTTCATTTTGAGGTGGCGTTATATTTATCATTACTCCTGTAGAGGTGCCCCAAGGCCCGAAAGTTTGAATTAATCAAATATTTTTTCCCTGAATGACCTTTTTTCTCAAATGATATGATGCAAGGGAATATGATTTTTCTAATTTAGTTGTGAAATTTATGCTTCCTTATTATGAACATTACTAACCCTACAATGCATATTGAACTAAATATTTATCATTTTATAAACAGGCTATACATTTTTATATTTCTATCTTCTACCATGTAACTTCCCCTCATTGCTTTTCTCGTATTCAATAAATTTCGATTTGTATGGCATTAAATAAATAGCCGTGCCATTCTGAGGTTTGTGTTTTCTAATTATCTATAAATTAATCTTTTTGGGAACATGATTTTATAAAGATTTTGAAGAAAATATGAAAATCAGATGAATAAATCATTTCAATTTTTGAAGCGTGATCTGCGATATATAAATTCCGAGTAAAATTATAGAAAGAAAGAAACTTTTTAAAAATATATTCCGTTAGAGGTTGAAGGACAGTTTCTGGTTCATAGAAGACTGCTAGATGTGGTCAGATATCAGGGAAGATGGGCTCAGACTACCTCCATCCTTCTGATTACATTTCCACAATGTTTAAGTTTCTCGAGAAATCGCGATACGAGGGTTGTATGTAATCTCTTTAACATATTAGGGAATGATCTTATTGAAGACCTCACATGTTTGAATCATTTAAAAGGTTTTGAAAAGTTATTTTAAATTGAACACATTGACAGAGTTCCTATATCAAGCAGGAAATTTCAATTTAATCATTTTTTGGGCGTTTTAATTTCCCTCTATCTTTTTAAATACATTATCTGATCAATATAAAAGTTTTAAATAGAGAAATGCATATCAATTTTTAATATTATAGATTAAAGCCTTGTAAAGAGGTTAGAGTTCCTAGTAACGACCGAGGTAGCCCATTGTTGCCATTGCCGGCCTTAGCGCCCGCTGGGGAAGCCACCACGAGCCTTATGTCTGGTCACTTACTGGTGGAAACTGTCCTGCCTCGCCATTTGGCCACAAGGTATGCCACCATAGACTGCTCAGTGATGAAGCTTGGCCAATGGGTCATAGTCGAGCTGACGGTCTCAGGCTTAACCTCCCATTGGTCGTCTTGGCAGGTCTTATGACATCATGGGTTGGTCAGACCATAGGCACAACGGCGACCCCAAATTATAAATAAAAAATAGAACTCTACGAAATATATGTTATGTGTGTATGTGTATTGTGTGTGAGTGAGTGTTTTACATATGTGTGTTATGGCGAAAGTGTTATACATGTGTATTGTGTGTGAGTGAGTGTTTTACATATGTGTGTTATGGCGAAAGTGTTATACATGTGTATTGTGTGTGAGTGAGTGTTTTACATATGTGTGTTATGGCGAAAGTGTTATACATGTGTATTGTGTGTGAGTGAGTGTTTTACATATGTGTGTTATGGCGAAAGTGTTATACATGTGTATTGTGTGTGAGTGAGTGTTTTACATATGTGTGTTATGGCGAAAGTGTTATACATGTGTATTGTGTGTGAGAATGCTACACATGTGAATTGTGAGTAAAGATCACAAGCATATTGTTTGTGAGTGAAAGTGCAACATGTGTATTTTGTGAGTGAATGTGCTACACATGTGTATTGTGAGTGGGAGTGTTATACATGTGTATTGAGTGTAAAGAGTGTTACACATGTGTATTGTGTGTGATAAAGAGTGTTACACATGTGTATGCCTTGATTCAAAGGTATAATTCTCCAAATGTGATAAACTTGTCCAGCCCCACCAAGCTGAGTCCGCTAGTTTGCGGAACACTCAATAGATAGCATTTAGTTTCAGCGTCTATTTCGACGGAAAGGCGACCTTCTTTATTTTAGAGGTCGATTTCCTCCCGGAAAAAAAATGCCATCTATATACAAGTTTATGTACCTAAAATATTCATACCTGTTTATTATTTATATATATATATATATATATATGGCCAACCCAATATATTGAAAAATCAAGAAAAAGTCAAACACGAACGCCCTTCGGGCTGTTGGCCTTCATCAGCGTGGTGCAGACTGTACCTCTACGACCAAATTTTAGTTCTAGAGGCTTACTGAGAAATCAAGAAATGAGTATCTGAGGCCAAATTTGCGTAAATACGCATTTCATGTGGAAAAACAATAAAAATATAAAAGGTCAGGTGTTGATATTAAAAACAAAAAAAGGCATATCCTGACCAGGCTCACATGAGCATTTTTAATCAGGATATTCCTTTTTTTTATTTTAGTATCAACACCTGACCATTTTATATTTTTTATTATTTTTTCACACATTTATATCACTTGTATATGTAACTAAAAATAGGCACCTCTCCCTTTAACTATACCTCAGAACAATGCATGGTTTATCAACCTATATATCGTAAACCCGGGTAAGCCAACAAGTGAGTTGGAAGCAGTCGGGGTTGAGTGGCAAGGCGGGCAGAGTGGGAAGTCCGCACGGGACAGTAAGGACAAAGTTTGGGATCAAAAGACGCTCTCCCAGTACGTCTCAAGTGGCACCAAGACCAGGGGGAAGTTGAGGATTAACTGAGGAAAACTCGGCGTCCTGCATGAAGCCGCGGGGGCAGAGAGGAACCAAAACGGCGGCCACGAGGGCCGCCGTGAGACTTAGCACTCAGCGGCCTTTCCGAATATCCACTGTAACCTAACTAACTGTCGACATACGGACCAATGCCCTTTTTGTCCCTCTCTGGCTCCCCCGGGTGTCCGGTAGCACGCTGGTGTCACTTTGAGACGACTAGAAAATACGTCATACTTTATTACTTACACATCACATTGTTTAAATTACGATATATATATATATGTGGTGAAGTCCTGGGAGCCTCTTGTAGAATCCTGTCGACTAGAAATGTGGTGAGGTATCCAGTCGACTTAAACTATGGTGTGAGTCCCTTTCAACTCTCGCTATACTGTGCTGACCGAGAGGAACAGTCAGGATGGGGAGTTTTCCAGTACCTCTCTGCACCTTGGAAGACCTTTTATAGTTCTCACAAAGTACAGGCAGTCGTGGTCGAGGCAGAGTGGAAAGCTTGGGAATGTCCACACAAAAAAAACGAAGACACAGTTGCACTAAGAAAGTTCCGTGAACAGATAAAAGTTGAGCTAGGAGCGAAAGATGGAGATGGAAGAGTTCTTACTGGGCTACATGGTCGATGAGGTGGACCTGGGGTACAACCGACGAGGGCTCACGCAGATGGTGAAGTGACTGTCAAGTGACTGTAAAGTGACTGTATTTTTGGCTAAAGACGGGGGCTCGTATATACCTTTTCTGAGAATGGGAGCATTGCATTTCACCAGATGTGAAGAGGGTGGATCGTCTGGTGAAATTCTAAACTGGTGCCGTGGCAGTTTCTATATTTAGACCTTGTTGTTTTGTGACTTCCATCTATCTCTAATTTAGACGTTTTTGACTTCTATATCTTTAGCTCAACTCTTAATCTATTACAGAGTTTTATTTATTTATCCTCAGTTTGTACAAAGTACATTACATATGATGATGTAATGACACATGTCAATCATGCGTGTAATCATTTATAGATGTGTTTCTATTATACAACATGGAAATCTTGTTATAAGTTATATACAATATGGGGTTGTTGGCTTAAATTACCATATATATATATATGTAGTATATTTTGAGTTAATTAGATCACAACCTTCTTATAATATTTATCATAACCCCATATCTATATAAAATATGTATCGACCTTGTATAACAATGGAAGTGACAAATAAAACAAAGAGGTAAAAGGTAGACCAGACGACGCAATAACCCAGACGAACAGGTGTTTATGATAATGAGTTCAATCACCCCGTCAACAGGTGGCCAGACGTAATAAACAACCCGGCGCCTGACAGGTGGCGTGATTTTATGGGAGCCAATCAGAACTCGCCGCCATCTGCGAGCGTCTCATATAAAAGCCCCCCAAGATTGGGACAAAATTTAGTTGTTCAGTTAGTTGTTTCAGAGCGACGCCATTATACGGTCGGTCATATTTCTCACCCCTATCCGCGATGTAGACTTAGGGCATCCGTGACGCCCATGGTCCGACTACCTTCGTCCGTGGTCTACCTCTACCTTCTTGGAGTTACCATCTAGACCTGCCTCTGTTCCTTGCTGTCCCAGTGCGGGAATCCCATCACGCACCCACTACCACGACTGCCCAGCACATTCCACCTCGGGATTACTACAGAACCCGTTAAAGTCGACAGGATAACTGAGGACAGCAGCATGCAGAGGATGACGGAGGTCAGAGACGACTACGTCGCGGATGCCCTCACCAACATGCAGCCCCACTGCGAAGACCGAGTAAGCCACCTAACAGTGCCATTCGGGGACTAGCCGTGCCTCGTGCGGAGGAAGCCCTCATCTCCTCTTTCGACGGATCCCACGCAACAAGCAGCCTTCTTCCAAACAGCCATCTCCAGAGATCAACTCCAGCCAGCATCAGCCATTTCAAGGTACTTTAAACTTTGTTTCTGCCATTTTCCCGATAAATTTTATACTTATATTTTCACTTTAAGCATTTTAAAATCAATTATAACCTTTTTTATATCATTTTTATTCAAATTTTAAAACTTTCACACTCTCATTTATCATTTTTACTTTATTTTAATCAAATTATAAATTTTAATTCATCATTTTTGCCAATTTACCAATCTTACATGCCTTTCTTAAATTCACCCAAAATGGTATTATCCAAATATGCAACTTTCAATTTTACATAAAAAATCATATTATATTTTAATTACTCGAATCATATTTTCTAAACTTATTTGTGAGTTTTTTTTAATACCTTATTTATGGCCATAATATTAATAATTAAATTTATTACACTCTTTATTTTACTTGACCTATTATTATTCCAATTGATATTTCTCAATATAAAAAGTTTAAAAACTAGTCCTAGATTTGTATTTTTATAAATATCAATTTTAAATTATCTCATCTCATAATGTGCCTCCCATTTTTCCCACAATTACAAATACAACTATAAATTACAATATTATAATGAAGAGGTTCCCATCATCTCTAAAATCGATCCTGTACATGACACCATATGAGACGCCATCTTGGCCTCCGTAAATGGACAATTAAATCCCCAAAACGGCGTCCATCGCCACGACAATATTCCTATCTTCATCCCAACGACAAACAAATCAAGGACGCACTGATCTCCCCCTAATTGTTTTTTTTTTCTACTTCGTCTTTCCCTCCTTACTTCTAAAGGGGTGGAATGACCTTGTACTCACCATTAGCAGATAGCCCTTCCTACCTCAACACTCTTACCTGTCAATCATTCAATTATAGGCCTTCCATACTTCTCTCGTCTCTTGATCATTTTCCATTGGCCTTCTATGCCTTCGTTCTAACCACCCCTCGTCCATCGCAGAGTTCCTGTTTGCCGACTTTTTTTATTTACACCCAGGTCGCCGTTCCAGCATTCTTTATTTCATTCTTTTTTCCTCAAACCCGGGTTCAAAAATCAATGGCAGCAGTCGAGCCCTGTTTTCACAATCTACCTCCATCCTCTAATCTCTTCAACGGTTCCTGAGACTCCTGCTCGTCAACATTTTTTAATTTTTATTTTTTAATGATCCATCGACCTGGTACACTCTTCCTCCCCATGTTAACTCCACACGGAGAGCTTGGCTAACCAGCGAGATTTTTTTTTTCTCTAACGCTCGACCCAGGCCACCATCAGCACGATGCGCCCACTCATTTTTCGTTTAATTTTATTTTTCATCTGGTCGAGCTCATTCACCGACAACGGCGCAGCTCTTGAGCCACCATCTCTTTTTAACCTCTCTCAGAAAAATTTCTTTCCCATATTCTCCCATTACCTACCTCTCCTTCGATCTTCACGCCTTTTGCCCATCTGATCTAATGCTACTTACAGAAAATCTTGAGATTGCTGAACCCTGAAAACAATACTTCGCTTCTAAGTTCGTAGTGCAGGGCAAGACTCCTGAGATGTCCTTTGCAGAAACCAATTCAGACCTTCTTCCTTCATTCCTCACTGCGTCACTACCTATCGCAACCCTTTTGCTTAAGTCAATTTTCTTTTATATTTTATTTTACTTTTATTATCTCTACTTCTCCTCCTTCCTGTATTACATCCCTGAAACTATTTTGTAAATATTCAAGACACCTTAAGTAACACACTATTGTGTGTGTTTACTTTAAATTTATCCTTCATATGTACTCCTCTTATATATTTTTTGTAGTTTTATAATATTATATCAATAGGTCACCACTACTCCCCTTTATCTTTATTTTATTCTAGTAACAAATTTTGTGCCCCAAATTATTTCCCATTTAATAGGTTTGCATTTATTTGTAAATAGACTTACAGTTTTACTAGTTTTGTGGTGTTGGACTTTGTTTTTTAACTTACAGATGTAGATAAAACATTTCAATATTAATCGATAATATCATTTTGTTTATTAACCATCAACATTAATGCCATCAAATACCAATCAACCCTTTATATATTATTACCTTTAATATTTTTATTTTCTTTTTTTTTCTCATCATGTTTAGACTTAGCATTTTACAACTTCAACTATTTTAGGCACCATTTTAAAAAACCTACACCTAACAATATTTTATAATATTTCTTAAACAGATAAAACATTTATCATTTTATTTTTCTTAATAGATTTTCAAAATGTTATTTTTGACGCTTCCCTTACAACCTCTAACTCTATCCCATGAACCTTTCCTCCCAACTTTTTACACCCATCAAGAGATTATTGTTCGTCAGCCATTTTCTTTTTTTTTTTATTGATTAAACTAACTAGAAGACCCTTCCTCGCTGTACATTTCCCAACAGTGAGCTCAGGAGACCCAGTTAGGTTTTTTTTTTTTTTCTCTCATCGTCCGGCTCATCATTTTTTCATCTTTCAACTTTTTTTTCACCACACAAGCCGGACACAATCAAAATTGACAGCAATAAATCTCTTACACCCACCTCTCCTTTTCCGCATCCTTCAAACCTCCAACCTTCCAAGGGATTCCAGTTCGCCGAACATTTTTGTTTTTTTTTTTCATTGATTAATCCGACTGGAACAATCCTTCCTCGCTATACCATTCCCGATAGTGAGTTCAGGATATCCAGCGCGATATCTTTATTTTTTTCTCATCGCCCGACTCATCATATCAATTCACCATTTTTTCAACTTTTCACTTTTTTTTTCTCATAATTCAACCGGACACAATCATTATGGACAACAGGGATCCCTCTTACCTCTACCTCCCCCTTTTACATCCATCAATCTTCCCACCTCTTCTCACTGTCTGAGCTAATGATGCAGACGGAATATCTTGGGCCTTCTGTTAATGAAAACAATGCCTCACTTGAACAAGTTCGCATTGCATTGCAGAATGCTTGGGATACTACTTTGCAGAAACATGCTCAGATACCCCCTTTCTCTTTTTCAACCATAGCGTCACATTATAAGTTCAGTCAATAAACTAACTTCATTTTTTTTCTCTCATCTTTATTGCAATAAGATATTATTTTCCTTGTACGATTCATTTTACCATATTTACCATTTTGTATTATATACTTTCTCTTAATCTTGTATCACTCATTTTGTGCGTTTTTATTTTTATAACCTTAAATTTTATTTCATTGATACACCACCATTACAACATCTTTCTCTGTTTAACTTGTAACTTTATAATAACTTTAACTAATTTGTATACAAATAATTTATTTTATTTGTTTTATAATAGGTTTGTTAGGTCATCATTCATTACATGTCATTCCCCCAACCAAACCTTCATCAGCGGGGACACATTCTGTAGTATATTTTGAGTTAATTAGATCACAACCTTCTTATAATATTTATCATAACTCCATATCTATATAAAATATGTATCGACCTTGTATAACAATGGAAGTGACAAATAAAACAAAGAGGTAAATGGTAGACCAGACGACGCAATAACCCAGACGAACAGGTGTTTATGATAATGAGTTCAATCACCCCGTCAACAGGTGGCCAGACGTAATAAACAACCCGGCGCCTGACAGGTGGCGTGATTTTATGGGAGCCAATCAGAACTCGCCGCCATCTGCGAGCGTCTCATATAAAAGCCCCCCAAGATTGGGACAAAAGTTAGTTGTTCAGTTAGTTGTTTCAGAGCGACGCCATTATACGGTCGGTCATATTTCTCACCCCTATCCGCGATGTAGACTTAGGGCATCCGTGACGCCCATGGTCCGACTACCTTCGTCCATGGTCTACCTCTACCTTCTTGGAGTTACCATCTAGACCTGCCTCTGTTCCTTGCTGTCCCAGTGCGGGAATCCCATCACGCACCCACTACCACGACTGCCCAGCACATTCCACCTCGGGATTACTACATATATGTTATATAAAAATATTATTTCATTTTATTTTATTTTATAATAAAATACTCTGTTAAAATGACCGCCAGACGTCACGGCTTTCTCTATATAAACCTATTGTCGTTGTTTCCCATTGGCCGGCACAAATCTTTTGTAAATTATGTGAATAATTTTTTAATTTTTTTATTCTTACGCCTTAAATCAGGCAATATTTCTTCCTTAATTATGTTTCATTAGCACAATTAAAGAAAATTGTGATTAAAAGTTAAATTTTTATTTATTTATTACCACGACTGCAAAACAATATCACATACTCATGGATTCCAAGATCAAGTAAATGCTCAACAATTCCAATTCTTGAAAACCCTTAGCAAATTCTCTATATCAAATTCAATCATTATAATATATATTAAAGGCAACTATGAAAATTCTAAAATAATGTAAATCTACACATCTATGAAATATTCAACTCATTATGAATACATCAACGATTCAACCCACCTGCATGGTTTCCGACATTTGCATTTACTGGTGTTTTGATAATTAAAAATGCAGCTTTCTGAAACACAAGTTCGAGCTTTAATATTTGTTTTAAATGCGTTAAATCTGGAAAATATCAAAAACATAAAAACCATCAAAACAATATTCTCTATATACATTATATATTATCTTTACTCCACAAAGTGGATAAAGAAGAAGAACTTTAATTATTAATTTTGTTTTAGGAAAACATAACTAATTGTAAACATCATGAACCAGCTTTTATTAAATAATAAATTAATAGTTGTAAAAAGCGCTACATAGCGTGAATTTTATTTGAATATTGAATTTGACTCTGAATTTGAAACACCAAGAATTACTGGGCAGAAATTATTCAAATTTCAGGGTGAAGTTTACTCACCGAATTATGTAAACGATGCAAATCGCACAGATATTCCGCGCATCTTGATTGAGATATAAGAGATGGAATTCACAAAGTTGTCAATATTCCCACTTCTCTGTCCGACAGGGAAAGCATTTGATTTTTTATTTATTTAGAGAAAACGTTTATATATATAGTAGCAGAGGATACCAGGCCGCCGCCAGCCGAGACAGTTCCAGCAGACAGTGGATTTCACGATATGTGATTGGACTCAAAAGGGCCGGTGGTCCATACGCCAAGTCTCTACAGACAGCTACTTCGACGCTCACAGTGCAGCGGCTATGGCGAAGATGGTTGAAACAAGAATATGTGACACGATTGAGTGGTGCTTGGCGGCCAGAGTGACGTCAGCACACGTAAACCGCTGGATGGCTAGGCGAACCCACAGTAAACTTCTTTCGCTATTTTTCAGGATATGCAGGAGACTATTGATTCTCCTGTATCGATACCAGAAATATTATGCGCACTTTATCAATCAACGGCCTATATCAATGGCGCTCGTTAAGAAGACTGCCATTAACCCAATGGCACAAATACCTCCGTTTGCAATTTTGACGGATAGAGCCACATGGACAGGGGAATGGCACAATCAATTGAATCTCACCTCTGTTTCAGCAATGAGAGTTATCAAGTAAGGGTTTGGTGCCATCTTAGTGACAGGCTCAATCCGGCCGCATCTGTGTAACGCCTCAAGGGGTACTAAAACCATTTCCCCGCAGGAAAACGTCCCACCTCACACAGCACGCATCAGTCAACATGCCCTGCCTGAAACCTCGGTGCTTTCATGGCCACTAGTCTCTCTTGATATCTCACCTATAGAACACGTTTGAGACCTAATTGGACGTCGTTTTCGTGCACTGCCACAGCCGTGTTTAAAAGATGATCTGTGGCTGATGGTTGACAGGACAGCCATCCCTCACGACACACTCATCGAGTCAGTACCAAGATGTGTCGCTACCTGCATAGCCGCCCGCGGTGGTCCCACGACATATTGAGTGAACGGCGATGTCACTCAGTGTATAGGTGTATTCTGTTCTAATAATCACCATTTATTGTTCGTTACTGGTAGTATCTTTATGCAGATTTTTACAATCTTTTGCCCACTAATTCTTGGCGTTACAAATCCATCTCACGTAGTTTACGTGGCATTTCATAAGCGCTGCCGGCTTATAAATATCATTAGAATGTATCAATATTAACTAAAATTAAAATGCATTTTTAAATCAAGATAGAAAGCTTTTTGGCAAAATGTATTAATTTTTTATTTTATTTTCAACTAACTATAAGAAAAATCAAACAACGATTATAAATAAATTGACAATTATTTTTTTTTTGGCAACACTAACTTTATCTTAATGATCCGAGTTTCTAAATTACTATGGGAGTATTCTTTAGAAGAGAGAGAATCCACAGTGATCCCTAATCACAGTGACCTAATTATTAAAAAAGGTAGAGCGCTATTTGTCTTTTTTTTTTTCTCTGCGCTGCCAGGAGTACAGGAGCTCCATCTATGCTTCCTTTCTTCCTGTGGTGAATCTGTATAAGACCTGTAGTCTTAATAAAGCTGTGTGTGTGTTATTAGTCATTTCTTCATGAAGCGATGGATATTAAAGTAAGACTAAAATAATTACCGTGATCCAGTAAGTTGCAGACAGGGACAGTAGTGTTGAGAAAACTCCGGTATTTGAGTTTGAATAGACAGAAGCAGTTGGCGAGTATGAGCCTGGTTTTACAAAGAGCCCTGCAACCCTGCACAATACCCACTTTAACTTATTTGCCTGCGTGTAGTGTACATTCAAGTTAACATATTGATGTGCTGATTACAAAAAATTGCAATAATATATTACTGGGTCTCAATGACATTTATAAGAGCTTGTAACACTAATTGAGTACGAAAATAAAGTGATTCTTATCGATTTAATATTATGGTATTGATGTACAAAATTGGTATAAAATAATGTTATTATTTTTACATTAAAATTGAGGTATTCTATTCTGAATCTCCCTGATTTAAATTTGGATGTTAGCACTAGCAGTACAGATCAAATGCCAAGTTAAAATGTGATTTAAAGAGGAAGACGGAATTTCACGTTTTCCTGTGTGTTCCCGCGCGCATGGGTCGATAGGTCTTGTGTCAAGACATGATAGCCTTCTTTAGACATTGATTGAAAGATGCATTGAAGTTATTAGAAAGAAAAAGAGGACGACTTCATACTACATTCGCTGACTGGTTGAAGAGAGAAACCAAAGAGCAAGGTTTCATTTCTATTTGATAACTATACTGATGGACTAACTCCGCCTTTGCCGGTCCCAAGCCCGGATGAAAAAGGAGGAGGGGGAGCAGTAACAAGCTCGATAAAAAACTTGGGTTCAGCTGGCCCGGCTGATAGTACCTGTAAGGGCTCCTAATCCAGGGATACAGTATGAGCAGCGTTTGTACTCCATGTTCAGAGCAGCTGCACATGGCGTCTGTTCCTCATTTCAGAGGCGGCCATTTCTTTTGGAGCTAAGTCGGCCTGCCACTGAGTAGTGCTCCCAGTCTTAATGACAAAGGCAGACGCATTCTACTTCACCCAGTCATGATGGTTGCCAAACAGACACCATCACGGGTCACAACTTGATACCCTAATATGATTGAGTGGAGATAAGAAAGAAGAAGACTGATGGACTTATATCGTCTTAAAGAAGTCTGATTGAATATGCAACTAAATTTGGAATGATTTACTATAAATACAAGTAACTTATTTAAATATAAGTTGGATCTATATCTGAGATTGTATTATATTTATAGGCTAATGGTAAGCGCTAAGAATAGTGAGCTAATATACTCATATTAGCCTATCTTATAGGTAAATCAAATTTGCCATAAGAGAAAATATTTGTCTGATGATTTCATTCAAAAATAAAATTATAATATATTCTTTATATTTAAATATATACTTTCCATTCATCGGAGAGAAAAAACACAGCTTCTAAAAGATAACTGGCAAAAGCGCTATTTGTATAACAGCTCTACTATATAATTTCGCTTTAATTTAAATAATAAATTCATAAATATATGTATGTTTATGTACGGAATAGGTATCTCTCCCTTGCAATGTATGATTGATAGCATTTTATAAAATGTTTTAAAACTACGCATCTTGGTAACTTCTTTGAAAAAAAAAACACTTGAATTCAGATCAGTATATAAGCCACAACACCATACAGTGGTACCTCGACATACGAGTTTAATTCGTTCCGCAACCTTGCTCGTATCTTGAATTACTCGTATCTCGAAGCAAATTTACCCATATAAAACAATTGAACTACCATTAATCCGTTCCAACCTCCAAAATGTCACCCCAGTTATTTTTGTTACGTGGTTTTAAATAATAAAAACGTATTTATAAATATCAAATATTTATTGTACAAAAACAAAAAAAAGAGAATGTAAAGAAATAAATTAGATATCCTCACTGGTCTTTGCCTTTTTCGCTACATTTTTCTCGCTTTCACCTGTAGGCCGTTTAGAAAAAAAACATGTCCAAGGAGGTTTGTTTCTTCCTCCCTCTCAGAATGTTCCGGAAATGAGTTAGGCAAGTGTCATTAAAAAGGTCAGATGCACGACCTGTTGCAACTTTTTCTGGGTGTTTTTTTTTTTCCACGAACTGTGAAACTCTCTCCCACATTCCTAAGATCTCCTTTATCTCACTTGTAGAAATAACCTCCTCCTCTGACTCCTCAAAACCAATTACTTGCATATCCTCAGTATGCTGCTGTGACTGTAACTCTTGTATCTCCTCAGTCGTCAGTTCCTGGGTGTGCTCCTCGATGAGCTCGTTCACGTCTCTCTCTTCCACCTCTAAACCCATGGATTTCCCCAGAGATACAATCTCCTCCTCTGCTGAAACACCGGGTTCCTGGGTACCTGTTGTGTTTTAACTTTAAAAGCACACAAAAATATAATAAACTTGAATTTGTTTATTCAAGTCTCAAAAAACAAAGCTATGCATATAGAACAAATAATAATGAAGAAGAAGAAAGAAACATTTTAGGAAAAGCAAAAACAAAACAAAAGTACTGGTCAAAAAGAAACATTTAAAATCACAGATTAATATCTTCAAACTACCGAACCGAACTCGTATCTCGAATTTCGCTCGTATCTAAAAGCAAAAAATCACTTGCTCGTCGGCTCGTATCTCGAAAAACTCGTATGTTGGGGCGCTCGTATGTCGAGGTACCACTGTATTTGGAAAATTTGAAAAAAGACCTATAACCTATACACCATGGTTTAAGAATTCGTTACTACAGAGTCGACTACAATTTAGCAACAAACTACGAGAGGAGCTATGAAATTGATTGATTCTGCCAAAGAGGCGTTTTAGATTGTGAAGTGGCAAGGTCCAGACTTTGGTCAGAATACATTGAAAAATGGGGCAGGATGGTATTCATGTCAAAAAATGAAATATCTTCTTTTCAATAAATGAATATATTAAATGCTTTAAAAATAATTCATCTTCTACCCTTTATAAAGAATCTTTTTGGACGAATTGTTAGATTTTATAAATACTTTAGTGCGATGAAGGCCAATACCCAAAATCATGGTATACAGGTTAGCTTTTGTTCGAATCTGCCAAATCTCATGTTGTTACTGATCACGGTCTAAAAGGTTTGCTTCAAAAGATGCATTATTTAACACATTTAATAAATACATTTTATTCACATATTAAAAGGAAAAGGTACCTTTTGCGCACAGGAAAATCATACTTCCGTGGGGGAAAATACTTAGATACAAACTGCTTATCAAGAGGACCCTTGCTTGAAAACGATCATATTCGTGTTTGATATTAGAAGTTCTTCAGGACAGAAAATAATTGGGAAAAGGAAGACTTCATTGACAATGTTGGAAATTGTCTTAGAGGTGAGATGGCAAGAGTTTTAAGATCCAAAGTTTTCAAGAAATAAGATAAACTTCTCTATAAATTAACCCAAAGGAGTATTCTAGTCTACTTGTTGTACTACAAATTATAAAAAGCGAAATTATTAAAGAATACCATGATAATATGTTCTATGTCATTTAGGAGAATCAAAAATTGCTTATCAACTGTAAAATAAATATTATAGGTCCTCCATGGTAAAAATGTTTCGACCTACGTAAAGACATGCCAACTTTACCAAAGTCGTAAAGTTCAACTCCCCTCAGAACTTCTTCACAGTCTATATCTCCAGATAATTACCAATTTTAAAGAGTGGGCAAATATTTTTTGGGTCCTTCTTCTTTCACCAAGATTCACCATACAAGATATTAAGATAAAAAGCATTACCAGATGCCAAATCAATAAAACTTGCTAGTTGAAGAATTTTTTTCAGCACACTAAGCTGGTCGTTATCAAGCGATAGAGGCTCACAGTAAAGAGCAACCTACTGAAGGAAAGATGAGAATTTGAAAGGACTCCAACACAAAACTCCAGCCGCAAACTGGTGGAGTGATGGAACGTTAAAAAAAAAACATTGATCAATATGCTAAGTATGTATTTGAACGTGAACCAGAAAAATAATTAAAATGCTATCGTTAATCACCCACGCCTATAACTCAACGTTTTAAGAAATGACCGGCCTCTCAGTATTTTCAAGCGAGAATGAGATACGAGGTTTTGGGAGGATGGTAATCAGGTGTTGAAAGAGGTACCTCAAGTTTCAACCATACAACTAGGCATCCAGCACGAGTATTCTAGACTGAATATTCGGCGCGAAACGAGATGATTTCAAAATCTTCATTTAATATTTTGGAGTGAGCCTGTTTCTACTGTATCAATGTCTTGCCAAAAGATTCGTGCTAATTACGAACATATGTCAGAGTTTTAAATAGATCGTGCCAATGGATTGAAAGAGGTTGGTTGGTCAAATTGACTAATCGCGCGACATCTGTGTCAAAATGATGCGCCCATTAGACGATGTTGGCAAGAGAGGTTCACCAATGGAAGAATGCAACGTCGGGACCGCAACGGTCGTTCAAGAGACACAACATAACCGGAGGACAGAACGCTTGTCAGAACAACTGTCGCAGCAACGGATTCGACGTTATCTACACTCCAACGTGCGACCTGCACAAAAGCATTTCGAAGACCTATATTAGCTTGTTAAATTTTACACACCTCAAAACCTCTTGGGGTCTTCTGCTTTTCATGTTATTTCACAAGATATATCCTCATTTATCGCAGATTCAAAGTTTCGATCCTGCAGAAATACAAATCCGTGTTCAGAATTTTCTAAAATTGATTTACAGTAACCATATAAAAAAAGCATTTAAAAGATCAAAATATAAAAATTATTTTTAAAAATCCTATACATACGAAGTTATAGAGTAAACCTACAAGTATACTTGTAGATCAGCTGACGCGTAACGAGACGGTAAAAAAAGGTGAATCAATTCTCTATAACTAGCATAGTTGTAGAAACATTGTGGATCGTTAATGACTTATTCCGTACATATTTGGAGAAATATCCACTTACCATCTGCGAGTAAGTTATATTTGTGCCGTTCAGGTACTTGGTTTCTGTGCAAGATTCCGGCGTACGCCTCAGAATGTTCTGAAAACATAAGAACAATTTTTACTATTAATTACTACCCTTCAAAAAATTCTAAACAGTTTTGTATTTTATAATCTAAAATCTGAACGATATATATTGTAAAGTAGTTCATTGTCGCGTTGATAAAATATAAGCGAAGAGAGGTAAACACGAACGGACTTTATTATCTTTAACGGTCTACCCTAAAAGTGTATCTACGTTTATTTACTAACGATCAAAATCTATCTATCAACATCAATCTAATTTACTAAAGCAAAGGATGATTCTAGATGTTTCTGAATCATCAAGAGCAACAGGTGTTAATAATAAATAATTCGGTGATAAATAAATTAAATGCTACATTTTTCATTCTTTATTGGGAGCTGTGGTCTCACAGCTAGATTGATCATTTCTACACTAATGATTCCATGACGTCTACATCTTGGTCGTCTTGTCAAGTTAGGCCGTGGTACGGTTTCATCCTTAAGACGTACATAATGTCCTTGGTTTTCCAGTGTCTTCTTTGTTCTCCTCGATAGCTTGGAAGGGGCCGAAATACAGCTTCATAAATTTTTCGCACAAACCAACAAGTCGTACTGGTGTATATATCCATACCAAGTCATCAGGGCGGTAGGCCGCCTGGAGTCTTAATTAATTTTATTGGTTTCTTGATATTTCAGGAGGTAAAATCACGCAGTTTGTCTCGCCTCTTCTGCCTTTTTTTTTTCAACCTCTTTGATGAAATCGTTGCCTTCTGTAGCTTCTGGGTAGGAAACAAAGGTGTCCAGAGGGGTTTCAGCCTCCCTACCATGAACCAACAAGAATGGTGTAAAACCAATAGCTTTCTGTTTAGCGTTATTATAAGCAACGGTGATAAAAGGAAGAATTTCATCCCACTTCTTCTACTCCCAAGTCAACATACATGGACAAAATGTAGACTATGGTTCCACTCAGCCGTTCTGCAAGGCCGTTGGACTGGGAATGATATGCCGTCGTCGTCCCCTTTTGAAGAGAATTGATGATTTAAAAATGGCAAAATCGCAATTAATGATAACCCAAATCAAGATAGTTCCGTTCTTTATAAGACTAGTGTGAAGATGTGTATCAGCAAATTGATATTTCAACACTCTCGATTTTCTTTAAAGGATTGGGAAAAAATTGTAAATGTGCGAAAATGGTATTTGCCTCTTACATATTGCAATGACCATATCTACTTATATG
Organism: Cordylochernes scorpioides; assembly: GCA_030710605.1. Taxonomy (NCBI): domain Eukaryota; kingdom Metazoa; phylum Arthropoda; class Arachnida; order Pseudoscorpiones; family Chernetidae; genus Cordylochernes; species Cordylochernes scorpioides. Next base: position 48,125,294 of record CP092863.1, on the reverse strand, counting down.
GTGCATTTGATTTTTTTTTTTGCAATTTGCCAGCTGAGAATGATGGAGGGCATATCCTAGTCGGCCTCTCCAGTGTGCAACTTACTTATAGGCTTATTGAGGATGGCCTGTACATTGGAGACGCCTGAGAAAGAAGGCAGAGCGTATCGCCTTGGGCAACGTACTGTTCTTTGTAACAGACGCTGACCCTAACACGGCGCTAAAGCACAACGGCCGAGTTACTTTCATCGTCCAGCAAATGATGGAGCTGGACAATTTCTGCTGGGCTGACGCTCGTAGGGAAGCCTTCATTACTCTGCACGACGGAGTTAGGTCTCCCAGATTCCTGTCCGGCTGGATATCAAGGGCAAGGGAGTCATAACGCCGCTGTTCCCTCTGTCATAAGCAAGGACACAAGCAGACCAACTATACTCAAATTACTGGCATGACAAAATACGAGCTATGTGCTTCCCTGAGCAGTTGCCTGTTGCGCGCCCAAATGCATGGATAAAATCGCGCTTGCCTCTTCTTCCCAAGCATCGCCAGCAACTGATATCTCTCCCTTCACTGCCACAGCCGTCGCAGACCTTCCAGCGACGCAAATGCCCCGACGAAGGTAGATTACAGCCCATCACCCCAAACTCAGAAGCCTCCTCTACCCCAAGAGAGGCGGACTTTGGTCCAGAAACAAAAGGATGCTCTCATGAAAAACGAAAAGACATCTGCGGCCATCACCAGAGTTCAACAGTTGGGTGAAGAAAGAGGACAACGCTTCCAAGGCTTCATCAAGAATGATATAATGGACATATTTCTGGCCCAATCAAACGTCCAGAAGAGACAGGCCATAGACACCTTGGCCACGGCGTTTATAATTCATACAGGAGACACTATCAATACCCTGTATAAGAAATTCTGTTTGACATACTAAATGAACTTCCATTTCGCGACCCTGAACGTGCGCAGCATTTCCGCATCTTAGCGGAGAATTCAGTTCTGCTGTTTTCTCAAGGAGCATGAGACGGGCATCTGTTTCTTGCAGGAGAGCAACGTCATGTCTCTGATCGACGTAGGACATCTTTGCCACCACGCACACCACGCCTACAGCGCCGTCGTAGTGCCCGTAACTACCACCGTGTGACCAAGCCTCGCCTGCGTCTTCACGGCCGGGTTCGTTGTTCACCGGCAGCAGATCCTATGGCTTGGCAAGATTGCTGTCATCGACCTCACCGTCCGGAGAGTCTCCATGACGTGCGGCAACGACCACGTCTCTCATGCTTTGAAGAGCGGTGCCGCCAGCTGCAGGCCATCGCAGATTTGGCGTGTGAAGAAAGTGCGTAGATCTTCGATGACTTAATATCTCCGAGAAGTCGATTAAGGATCTGGCATCGGGTTCGTTATAAATCCTAGCCGATTATATACTTGTACTATCCGACCTAGTCGATGTCGCCACTTTCTTCGATGCTGTGCAGCAGCACACAAGGGTCGCCACCATTGGGAGTTAGGTCGACGCGTGTCGTCTGGACATAATCCTACTTCTATCCGGCTTCGCGACCGCGTCACCCAATACCACCGTGCCGTCTTGATCCAAGGAGAAGAACCATATCTTACAAGACTTCCTTGCATCGGCAGTCTGCTACGGTGAGACCTGTTCTTTGATCAAATGGAAACATTCGTGGATGGAATATAGGGAGACCTATCAAATTCCTCACTTACGATGTTATGGGAACAATGGACCAAGATCAAGGCAGATCTGGTCGCGGAGAAACGGTCTCTCGCACCTGCCTTTGCCGAGTCTGGAGGTGGATACATCGAGAGAGTAAATCACTTCCTGAGGCGAAGACTGGAAGACGTCACTGCCCGTTCTGACCATCCCTTCCTGTCGGACCTTAGACGTTCCCTCCGAGACCGACGCCGCTCTCTTCCAAACTACATCGATGACGGCGGCAACTTCATCTTGGAGTGCGGCGGGTAGAACCAGCTCTTTCTTGCCGACATCTCCCGAAACCAGATAGCGACAGCCATCCACCTCCTGCCAAACGGCTGTGCCTCGGGATTAAACGAATTACCCCGCGAGTTTGTCAAGGCCTTTGAAGATTTCTTCGCCGAACTTCCTTAGCAAGTCTTAGAGGTCTTCGGCTCCGTGGGACCTTTCCCAATCTTCGAGACGCAGAAAAGTCATCCTGCTGCCGAAGCTGCACGGTGGTCCAGATCTAGAGCCATTTCGTCCAATCAGCCTACCCTTGACTGACTACAGGATCCTCAGCGGCGTGTTCATGGTCCGTCTGCGTCGTCATCTGCCAATCCTCGTGCCCGAATTTCAGGCCTATTCCGTTATGGCATACCCATCCTTTTGGAACATAGCGCTAGCGTCCGACGAAGCCGCCGGGGCACCCAGACATGACAAGCCGTTAGCTGTCATCTCCCTGGAACTGAAGTTGGAGTTCGAAATTCTCATCAGGAACTACCTGATCACTCTGCTGGAGTAGCTGGGCCTATAATCTATCTTCCTCGGGTGGATTTCTGTCCAATACGAAGATGCAGACGACGCCATCCAGATCGGAGATGTCCACACCAAGGCCTTTCTGCTTCTCAACAGAGCGAGGCAGAGCTTCGGTCTCTGCGCCGCTTTCTTCAGCATTGGAATTGGGCCTCTGCTACGCTGCCTCGGTTGCTCTTGGGCTACGGTAGCGTGGTCGCCTATGCGGATGACATCGTACTCTTCATCAGGGATTCCCTTAGTTTTAGCTCGTGCTCCTGATATTCGAAGAGTTCGCGTGGACTCCAGGGTGGCTGTCAACTTCAGCAAGAGATGCGGTTCCTGGAAGAACCGGACGGAGTTTCTTCTGAGAATCTCCTGAACGTCCGAATCGCTGACTTTCCCGAGCTGCACGATCACCCAGAACACCGATGCATCCCAGGCCTCATCTATTGGGGCTGTTGGAGCGAGTCATCGCGGGGTGGTCTCCCTCCACTCGCGGCCTGTCGCTGGTGGGTCGTCCCCGCGCATCCAACAACCTGGCTCTGGGTTCCATCTTGCATCATCTACACGACTGCGTTCCACCTGAAGACACTAGCGCCGCTGCAGACGCAGCTGGCGCTATTCGTGTGGAGTGCGAGGAAATCATTATTGCGGTGCACCTTCTGGTCTTGAACAAATTTCTTCGCGTATGAGAAAAACGAGATCATTCCTGGATCCTCGAGATGTTTGAGCTTGTTCAGAAGGCGTTTGGTTTTGTTCAAGCGGGTCACCTTGGTTCTTTTGGACATGAACTGTTTTCTCCGCATGACGTATGATTTGTAAAGGAGTTCCTCATGAACCACTCGTCGGATGTTAGCCTTAGTAACTTGCAGATTCCTGGCGAGTGCCCTCATCGACTTCCCAGGGTCCTCAGCGATGGAAGCTTGGACACGGTTTATAAAGCTTGGCATCCTGATACTGTCAGAACGTTGTCGACAAGGTAGTTTCCTTTTGGAAACTTCCTCCGCATCACCCTTTGGGAGGCCGATATTTCCTGGCCTTTCAGCTGCGGTTCATCGGAATGACTCCTCCCTTTGAGGAATGCCTCCATCTTCTCTACGTAGAGGCCGATGCTACAATCACAGTCGATGGAAATTTCACCCGCCCTTCAGGAATGCTCAGAGGGCTTCGGCAGGATTGTGCCTTCAGCGCAGCCCTTTTCTCTATTTTCACCGATCCCCTCCTGCGCCACCTGGAGAGAGTTCTCGGAAGAAGGAACGTCCTAGCGTACGCCGATTATATTCTCCTGCTTATCCGCGAGTATTGGCAGTTCGAGAAAGCCAAGACCATCTTCGACGAATTCCGGCGTGCGTCAGGCGTATGCGTTCGGTTTTCTTGTTCGGTTCTGCCTACCAGACTGGTCAATTTCGGGGTACCTCCTTCGTCAGGCCAACAGTTGCTATGGACCTTTTGTCACATGACTCAGCCCTAACTATCCCGCGTCCACCTACTTTCTGATATCTGTTAATCATTACTTTTTAGGAGGTAGAGGGGGACACTTTCATACTTCCTTCTTTTTTGCAAACATCTTGGCTCTTCTATATTTATTGTAATATGAATTATCGCTTCACGGCCGTCTTCCAGAATGTAGTTTAGTGTTCTACTTCACTATATAAATTAGCCTATTATCGGAATAAATTGTATAATTCGTAGTGGGTACTATGAGAGTGATTTGATTAGGTCTAGCTCTGTATCGTTCTAAAGATTCGCCCAGATAAGTTAAATGTTCTAAAAATATATAAGGTAAAATCATGCCTATAAAACATGTATTTTTTAATTTATACAAGTATAGGCCTAGGGGTGAGGGTGTGAGAGTTTTTATAATGGAAGGATGATATTCTGGCTATATAAATTCTTAACTACTTTTGATGGTTTGTGAAGGGAGTGAGCTACACCATGGGGATGTTAGCGTAGGAATTGAAGGAATCTATAGCTTGGTGAAATAGAGATAAAATAAAGATGTTAGCACCCTGAGGATCCGAAATGAAATATAAAGATGCCTAAATAACTTAAATATAGCTACTATATATAGGAATTAGAGAGGTGAAAAAACAATGGTAAAACGTTACTTGGGGGTGAAAGTGGTTATTTGTACTCTTATGGTCATTTTAATAGGATAAATAAAGAAATTACAGATAAAACATGAGAATTAGTGGAATATTTGAATACAAGTACGTCACCTTGGTGAGAGAGATGGAAGCCCACGTCCCGCTGGGAATATCGAACCCTTGCTCCTCTGGGAAGGTCCATGTGTCTGGGTTGTGGATAATCACTCGGATTCCAGTGAGATATTCGAATGTGTGCATCCTCTGTTCATCTGCAGTCAGCTTGAACAAGACCAAGAGCCCTGCCGAACACGCAACACTTTTTTCAAAGAATATAGCTTACCCCATATTTCCCATTCTTACATGAATACCAATTCTTACTTAAAAAAAAAAAACATTCCTAATTAAATAGACAATTACCCTCGTTGGAACTGTCCAAATTTTTTGAATATTTAATTTGCTTAATATAAAGTAAATAAAATAATAAATCATATATTTATGTGGTCATTTTCGATGAAGTCGTGGTAGTGGTAGGTAATACGGACGCACACGGGAGGCAGGATCCAGGAGAAAAACCCGTGAGGATTAGATCGGAGAGGAAAAGAAAGTCCGAATACCACCCAGGAGAGAACTGGCGTGGAGACGGCCTCGCTGTATTTGCAGCGCAGCTTCTTTCTCCATTTTCACTCGTCCCCTTCTGCGCCACCCGCAGAGATTTTTCGAAAAAGGAAACGTTCTGGGCTACGACGATTAGATTTCCCTGCTGATTCGCGAAGAATGGCAGTTTGAGAAAGCCAAGATCATCTTTGACGAATTCTGGCGTGGGTCAAGAGTAAGCGTGAACATTCCTGAAAGTAAGGGACTGTGGGTCAGCGTCTGAAGGGAACGGGCTGATTCTCCGCTGGTCATCTCGTAGTACGTATCTTCCATCACGGTGCTGGGCTGAGAAATCACATCGGTTAATGGAATTTTGGTGCATTAGGATCGCCTGATAGGCATTCTGGAGAGGGCTATCTCCAGATGGGTCCCATAATTCCGTGGCTTCACCCTGCTCTGGCGAGCGAGTGTACCATCTGGATGGCTACCTGCCTAGAGACGCCACTATCGCCAAACTGCAGGACAGACTAACTCGGTTCGTTTGAGAATCTTACCATCGCGCCTCTTGGCTCCCGGGAGGTCTACTGGTACGCCTTGTAACCGTCATTAGCGTATTTCTGCTGGATATCAGATCAAGCTCGTCTGATTCAAGGGGGTACAGGCTGCATTAAGAGCTGGAGCGAAGAACACCTACTCATTACTGTCGAAATCCGGAGCCTGGAAAGCCTTGTCCTCTGGTTCCTGTATGCTGCCCCGTCGCATTCGGCTTCTGGATATATGGGTGTAGGCCTCCTCTATCCTGAGACTGAACCACCGGGTGGTGCCTACTTCTACCCTACTAAACTTGTCCTTCGTTGGGGCCTGCAGGTTCCTGGAAACACCAACGCTTCGGGCTCCCTCAAGGGGAAAAAAGTGCGTGTTTGCGACCTGGCAGGGCCTTTTCCATCGCTCACCACCAAGTTGACAAGAAGCACCTGCGACAATGCAGCCGCTCTTGGTCCATTCTTCTAGCATTCGGTGGCGGAAAACACAAAGTGCGTGTACCTGAGCTGTAGAAAGCCGTGGTGCTGCGCGGGACGACCACGCCTTTCTTGCACATTAGCACATGCACTGCGCGTCGCATGTTGGAGCACCCTCGCCTCCTTCCTCCGTCGCTGCTCCTTCGGGACCCATCCAGCGGACTTGCTCTGCGGCTGACTATGCACGCCCTGCCTCATCCGGGGCACCCGGGGTCGACCCAGCCCATTCTTCCTCGCCTGCGACTCCAGTACCCCTGTTGCTGGTTCACCGCTACTGGTCCTGCAGTGCCGTCCGCCCTCCCATCCGTGAGGCGTTCTCTATCATTCGGGTGGCCGCCGCACTCTCAGTCCTTGTTCTCGGATTCCTCAGCGGAGAAGCATGCGAACTACGTTTTCTTCGTAGTTTGCGAAATGCGTAGTGTCGCTGGAAATCCGCGGACGACCTTCCATAAAATCTGCAGCGATAGCGGAGGCGCCATGTGCCTTTTTACTGTATATAGATATTTTTATTTTTGCAATATAATCATCATTTATTGTAAATTTCCTGATTAGGGCTGATTGTGTACTTTGACCATGTATTGACAAGATGTCAATAAAGGTATGTTAATTGTCATCGTCTCTCTCTCTCTCTCTCTCTGCTGTTTTTCTTCAATAGAAGCCGGAGATATTGAGTTCGAAATAAATATTCCTTATTGGCTGGATTATCAGGTGAAGACTTGTCAATTGTTGTTAGTGTCATTGAAAAAAAGCTAAGAAATGACCGAGTTATCGGCGAAAGTTAGTTCAAAATAATTTGTTAATTATCCAGGTAACAATGAAGCAAGCGTGTATCCAAATTTTGCGGCTAATAACAACAGCAGTCATACAAATTGGGCTGATCGCATTGAGGCCTCGGAAATAGTTTCTACTTGCGAAAATTCTTAAATTCCTGAAGATTATCAAAGACCAGGATCCTACAGGCAATCCAGCTAAGATCCCGAAGGCTGACAACATAGAAGCAAGGCTGCTTCAACCACAAAAGGAGGGCGACAAGAGACACAGCTTAAGAACAGCCGACAGTAGAAAGCGCTGAGCAAATTAAGATCGGCAGCAGCGTCATTTGATCATTGCAGCTACATCGAGTACTGCTCGGACTTCGGTCCCGTTCAGACATCCAGGCACCGGAGGAGATGCTATGGAAGGGCGTGGTCTTCCAGTTGAGGAAGATGTCTGGTAGAGGATGAACAGCATGGAGAAGGCGTAGCGGCTATCTGAGGAAGTCTTGCCATCGGGAACGCTCTCCTCAAAGTGTTTTCTTATATAAAACAAGCAGATAATACACACATAGTTATTGGGAACTTCTAAATTGCTATTAGAGATAAAGACATCTTAGCTGCACTACCTCCTTTTTGCGGGGTTATCTCCTTCAAACACGAAATTGTGTCCAGCGGCGGCTATTCCTGGACCACTGACAATAGGGAGGTCTTAATTCTTTCGAGGGAGAAGCACAAACTTCACCAGCTCCATTGCAAACAGATCATCGTCTTAAAGAGCGAATCGACTCCTGCTTATATTACCTCAGGTGCAAACAGATGCCACCGTCAGGGACACCAATGATCCACCTATCCCCTGGTCACCAATGGGGAGCTCTCATCCAACAGAGCTCGGAATCGACGCCTCCCTCCTCCAATCCCATTTCTCTGAAGCTTTAATATCGGCCGCGGAATGTTCTTCGACTATCCAGCAGACCCGCCAAGGTGGTAGACTATGACGTGAATGAGAACCAACAAACATAAGCAGGATCTGAGCAGAGACAGGTCGGCAACTGTTATATTTTATCGACGCTGTTTCGTCAAATGTGGAGCCAGGACTTCCGTCCAGTCCAGTACCTAAGGGCGTTGGATAAAAAGCTGGGTAAGGGAGCTGTGTTCCATATCATGAAGATTTCCAGACAGGTGTTGGTTGGACTAGCCAGCATCGAAATGGCAGAGCGCTTGGTTTAAGCCTTTTCATGGGTAACAGGGGTAAAATTTGCAATCCGGAATCTGCCTATTGCAATTAAAGATGAGAACATCGTCGCAGTCCTGCGTAGCTACTTCAAAGTGATCTCACTCTGACTCACAAAGTGGCGTCCTATGACATCTACACCTTGACTATTGGTAACAGGGAGACCTTCATCCTCCTTAACGAAGGATTAAACAGGGAAGACTGCATCAGAGCCTGAAGCTTTGCAACCATCCTGTAGATTTCTGTGACAACTTCAAGCCCTGCCACGTCTTCGCCCCCGGCGAACTGTGCCGTCCCTCCCCAGCAGACTACAGCCATCAAGCCTTCTGCTGCGAAGCCAAGCGGAGTCGATTGTCGCTATATATTGTCACAAAGTGATAATTACCCAGTAAACCCAGTTACCCAGATGATGAGAACAGAAGAGGTAGATGGGAAAAGGTCGTCACCAAAATCGTCAGCCAGTAAAGAGACTGATAAATCAATATACTAATCAGGGATTACTTATGTTTCAGATAACTTACCTGACTGCTTCCCAATCGAAGATATTTTTAAAGATTCATTGCGATGGTAGAGGGAGTTGAAGGTGAAACATCTTCCAAAACTTTCGTGTCTCCACTCGACGAAGTCGCCGCTGCACATAGACGTCAGTCAAGAGGGACTGTCAGCTAGGACTGAATGTACTTACTCCAGATGTAATCGTTTATTTTCGTAGTGAGCATAGGTGATGAAGTCCAGCTTTCTGATGGCGATGTTGTCGATCTCCCAGTCGCTGAAGGTGTGCTCATGCACTCTGAGATGTTTCATGAAATCCCGGAACTCTTCCGAAATAGAGTCGACCCCGATTCTATCTAGAAATATGTCGATCCATGATGCTGATGTGAGAGTGGAAGTAGTGGAGTGGCTAGTGTCATCTTCAGCGTCCATTCCCAGCTTGTCCATAATATGTTTGAATTAGTTATAATCCAAGGAATATATTGACAGCTTTACACATTTATAATTATCAAATATATTTTGTTAAACTGAATAATGTACAAAGGAATCTTAAACTAATTCAAGAGGAATTCGGAAAAAGGTTTTGCGCTAAAATTGATGATAATTCGTATATATGTTCGTTTGGAAATGTTCTTTCACAACTTTACCGTTCTCTGTATGTTCATATATTTAAATAGACCCAAAATACGAAAAATATATGCCTTTAAAAAGAGAGAGGTAATTGAATATGAATTTCCTAACTTAAAATTTTAAGTGCATTTAAAAGCTTAACGCTTCATAATATACCTTTTAAATGCCTCTATTAACATAAAGAGATACAGATATAAGATAATTTGAACCAACAACCCCTTATTGGTGTAATATAACAATAGTATATGAGGTAAAACATGTTGTATAATAGAAACACCTCTGTAACTAATCATACCCATGTTATACATGAGCCATTGCATCACAATATGTAATGTACTCTGTACAAACTGGAGATAATAAAATAAAACTGTGTAATGGAATAATAGTTGAGCTAAATAGCAGAAAGTGAGATATAGAAGTCCAACAACATGTAAGAACGAGGCTTAAAGATGTCGGAAGTTTCCAGAGAGTCGATAAGAGAGAACAACGACCTTTCATACTTGATTGACCCCAGTATTGCATCTTATGAAGGCCCAGTACTTCCGCAACTCCCCTATATATAAAGCCCTTGTCACTTCATATTTTGAGGCTTGATCATGCCACCATAGAACAATAAGAAATCTCAATTTTAATCCTCTCCATCTCTTTCTGTTTATCTCAACTATTTCTGTTCACGGATCTTTCTCAGTGAAACTGAGTCCCTTCGTTTTTTCTGTGGACAATCCCAAGTCTTCCACTCTGCCTCGACCTCGACTGCCTGTACTCTGTAAGAGCTGTGAAAGGTATTCCAAGGTGCAGAGAGGTATTGGAAATCTCACCACACCTTGACTGCCCTCTCGATTACTACAGGTACATATACATTTTCAATAAAGCACCGCTATTTTATACTCATATTCATTTATTGACAATGTTTTGTCAAGCAATGGATATATGACTTTGAAACTAAAAGATATAGACATATTTGAAAAACACATTAACGGATATCTTGCTGACTCAATCAGTCTTCCATAAAGTCATCTTTAGCACCAAGGTATTGTACGAGGGTATTTCAGTAAGTACCTATTTTTAGAGATAGATGACATTACTAAAATGTTTTCACGCGTGCTAAATTATTCATAGATTTTTCATTTAGCGGTCATTTCACGAGTTATCCCGCATTTTTAAAGTCGATATGAGGAAAGTGCAGTGCCCCCCAAAATCAGTTAAATTTCCTTTTCTAAAATGGGTCAAATAAATTAAATCCCAAAAAAGAAAAATGGTCAAGATCATCAAATACAGAATACTTTATTTCCATTTAAAAAATGAAGTATCCCTGAAAGGGGTGAAATACCCCGGAAATAGGTGAAGTATCCCTGAAAGAGGTGAAATACCCCGGAAATAGGTGAAGTACCTCTGAAAGGAAAAATACCCTGGAAATAGGTGAAGTATCCCTGAAAGAGGTGAAATACCCCGGAAATAGGTGAAGTACCCTTGAAAGAGGTGGAATAACCCAGAAATGGTTGAAGTATCCCTGAAAGGGGTGAAATACCCCGGAAATGAGTGAAGTATCCCTGAAATGGATGAAATACCCTGGAAATAGGTGAAGTATCTCTGAAAGGAATGAAATACCCTGGAAATAGGTGAAGTATCCCTGAAAGAAGTGAAATAACCCGGAAATGAGTGAAGTATACCTGAAAAGGATTAAATACCCTGGAAATAGGTGAAATATCCCTGAAAGAGGTGAAATACCCTGGGAAATTGGTGAAGTACCCCTGAAAGAGGTGAAATACCCTGGAAATGGGTGAAGTACCCCTGAAAGAGGTGAAATACCCTGGAAATAGGTGAAGTATCCCTGAAAGAGGTGAAATACCCTGGAAATGGGTGAAGTACCCCTGAAAGAGGTGAAATACCCTGGAAATAGGTGAAGTATCCCTGAAAGAGGTGAAATACCCCGGAAATGGGTGAAGTACCCCTGAAAGGAATGAAATATATATATATTGCGTATGATATTGTTTTTTACAGCACAATACAACAATGTTGGCAAGTTTCTCTAGAGTGGAATGTCGAGGTGACGAATCCACTCCAGGGCCTCCTCTGTGCACCGGTGGATATCCCCAAGTGTTCCCTGGAAGAATCTTCGAGGACAGTCCCTTAGGATATGGTGCATTGTTTGTATTTGTCCACAGTCGCAGTTCTGGTCTGGACTCATGTTCCACTTATTTAGTAGGTAGTTGCATCTACCAGTAGAGGTCCTGATTCTATTGAGGGTTGACCAGGTCCTCCTAGGTAGGTTGTAGCCGGGAGGTTTGGTGTTAGGATCCTCCACCAGGTCTTTGTTGGCGATGGCAAGATTGCTCCATCGGTTTCTCCACTCTTCTTTAAGATCTACATTTTCATCGGCCACCCATGCAGGATTCCTTGATATTAGTCGAGTTGGGGGAGGAATTTCGAGAACAGTGTTGATTGGAAGCTTAGTGTTAGCTTTAATTTTACTGAGAAGGTTGGAGGTAGATTTCTTTCTTCTGAGGTCAGGAGGTGCTATGTTAGAGAGATATGGGAGCCAGTCTATAGGGGTAGGTCTCATGTTTCCCGTTATTAATCTCATAGTTTGGTTAAGTTGAGCATCTATGCTGTCTGTATGGGAGCTTCTTTCCCACACAGGGGCGCAGTACTCCGCAACTGAGTATACTAAGGCGAGGGCAGTCGTGCGTAGAGTGTCAGCACTACAGCCCCACGTGGTGCCTGCCAACCTAGTCATGATATTATTCCTTGTTTTTAATTTATCTCTCGTTTTTTCAAGGTGTTGGCGAAAAGTGAGAGATCTATCAAGGGTTACTCCCAGATATTTGGGGCATGGATCATGGCTGAGTGGTTTGTTGCAGAATGTGAGTTTCAAGGAATGAAATACCCTGGAAATAGGTGAAGTATCCCTGAAAGATGTGAAATACCCCGGAAATGGGTGAAGTACCCTTGAAAGAGGTGAAATATCCAGGAAATAGGTGAATTATACCTGAAAGAGGTGGAATACCCCGGAAATAGGTGAAGTACCCCTGAAAGAGGTGAAATACCCCGGAAATGGGTGAAGTACCCCTGAAAGATGTGAAATATCCCGGAAATGGGTGAAGTACCCCTGAAAGGGATGAAATACCCTGGAAATAGGTGAAGTATCCCTGAAAGAGGTGAAATAACCCGTAAATGGGCGAAGTACCCCTGAAATGGGTGAAATATCCCGGAAATGGGTTAAATACCCCTGAAATGGACGAGATATAAAGCCTGAATTCTAGTACATGTAGTAAAAAATCATTTTTGAACGAAATTAGTTTAAAGTACACCTCAAATTGGCTAAATACTCTAAAAATATAATGTTTGCTTGAAATTAGTTAAAACATACACCTGAAATAAATTAAATGCTTAGAAAGACCATAGGTAGCATAAATCGGTTAAATGTCATAAAAGAAAATGTGTCAGAAATATAGGACAAATACGTCTGAAATGGGTAAATGTTACATATGTATAATTAGTGCTTATATAATGGGAATCAAATCAGAAGATGTCGATAAACAATTCCACTAACTATTTCGCTCAATAATAAGATCACGCACCTTACTCTGTTTAATATTAATTAGTTATTTCTTCGACTTGTGTGTGCCAACTATAGTTAGAAGCCATGTTGACATTTTGTGATGAATGGCGCTCAATTACTTTACAAGGCCATATAACTTATCTGAACAAATACCTATCAGGAAATCTCCAATCTATTGTGCGTAAAATTTGAAATTTACTTTCAAAACACCATCAGAGACCTATTATGAAATGTTGTCAATATTTTGAAATTCCTAATATTTAAATATGTTTAATTATCTAAAATATATTTCTTAATACGCGCCTAGAAATTTCAGCATAGGAAATAACATCTATAAGTGTACGAATGTTTATATTCAAATAAAATCATCAAGTTAAAGAATATAAATATCCATGGTTATCAGAATTTGAAATATAAAGGATAAGGTCTTACCATTTCGTATATGGTGTCATTATTCTTAAAATTTATTAGAGTGTTGTGTCTAGCTTTTTCAAGGCGTTTTTGGAACAAGATCCTCAGTCTGGAACAGTCGGAAGGTTATAGAGGCCTCAAGAGAAAATCAAAAGAGTTCTTACATCATCTGTTCTTTTTCCGGCAGAAGACTGATGTTCATTGAATTGTGACTGCAGATGGAAACTGATGGGAAGTCCATTTCAGCTTCGTCCTCTACCTATAAATTTTACGATTAACATTTTATAGATTCTGTATAAGTTCAAATATATATTATTGCATCAATGTATTAAATTCCATGAGCATCCGATCTAATCAGTGAACATCTCCGTGAGCCACAGCCTTTGTAACAAAAAGATGTGGCAACATAGTTCAACTTCTAATCCACATCTGTTAGATGCACCATGTTTTTCTTGGATGATACATTATAAATATAATTCCGATTGTGAAGATGGCATTTTAACTGTTCTTAACTCCTTTCATCCTGACATTTCTTTCAGTTATGAATCAGAAGTTAATGGTGTTTTACCTTTTCTCGACATACTCATTATTCGTACCCCATCACACTACCACACTACAGTATATAATAAAATCAATATAACCCAACATTCTATACCAATTTCAATTCTTCTTGTCCCTTATCCCATAAAATTAATACAGTCAGAACACTTACCAAAAGATTGGTCACACATTGCTCCCTGCCCGTATTTAGATCAATAGAATTCTCCAACATCAAAAAACAGCTTGCCCTCTCACAATACCCTCTCCATTTCATACACAAATACCAATACAACTCTGCTAAGTTGAAACCCCTTACGGCCCATAGAAATACCTGTATATTGCCTTTTTCATCACAATCCGCTAACATATCCCGCATACTTAAATTCCACGGCATCAATACTTATTTTAAAAATAATAGAAGTCTGGCCACCATTCTTAGACATCCCATTACCCGCTTTCAGAGACCTACCACTGTTCCATCTTCTGGTGGCTCGGTCTATTCGGTCTCATGTAACGATTGTAGTGCAACATACATAGGTGAGACTGGTAGATCAGTAGCCATCAGGATGATTGAACATGGTAGGTGCATCAATAATAAAGACGGCAGATCCTTCATATACAACCACACGCTTAATACTGGCCATTCTTTCAAATTAGATTCTCCCACCACCTTGTACAATAACATTCCCAGTAAACAACAGAGATTAATCATAGAGGCCATTTTATCCATTTCTAATGACAGTATTAATCGACATATAGATTTACCCAAACAATATCATGACATATGTATTAACTTAAAAACCAGATAAACCCTTGCCCCCTAAACCTCACATTACTTTCACGAGTTCACGTTTTCTCGTGGCCAGGCTGCAGTTGTATCATCTTTGTTTAAAGCTCAGTTTGTTTTCTATTTTATAGTCAATTGTTCCTTTTATTTTAATTACCTGTTGAAGGGCGTGACTGCCCGAAAGCTTGTCACAAGTTCATTTGAATAAAAAATATTTTCTCCTTAATCATTCTTATCGTTTTATACATTATAAATATATTCCATTAGAATTAAATTAATTCACATTTTTATAATAAAAAATAATAGTATATATATAAGCAATAATTTCAAATATTCACGCGTTCACACTGATGGGTAGAGTCTCCTTAATCTCATTAAAGTTATTATTTACATTAATGTTCGGATGATATGATAATAATCAGCCACTGGTGGCTGAACTGTTCAACAGTTTCAACCATCACTATACAAACACCTCAGATTTGTCAGTTTTATCTCTTCCCTGATGTTCTCAGGTGTCCTGTGGACAAAAGTGGCATTTACCCGAAGCTGACGATGCAATTAACATCTCTAACATTGAAAGCGACCTGTAGTTGGCCCACCGCTACTGGTCCTGCATACCGTTCGCCCTGTTATCCGAGAGGTGTTCGCCATCATCGGCCGGACCTGCAGTCCTGGATATTTGAGTTAGTCTCGAGGACCAAGCCATCACCATCTCCTCAGCGGAGAAGCACGCGATCTACGTTTTCTTCGTAGATCGCAAAATGCGTGGTGTCGCTGGAGACCCGCTGACGATTCTCTACTCAACTCTGCAGCGGTGACGGAGGCGCCATATTCATTCTATATATTGTTATGTGTATATATAATTATATTTTTAAAATAGTGCAGACTGCTACTTTTGAATGAATTTACAAAATGTCAATAAATGTATGCTAACTCTCAATTGTCTAATATTGAATTCATCTAGTATTCTAAAAAGGAGGTCCAACGTAGATTCACTCCCTTCATAAGTTTAAGTACGAAACCTAAAAGGTAAAAAAATATATATATGGTTCATAAAATATAGTTTACCACAAAAATACGCATACAGCCTTTTAAAATATGTTAATGAAAAATAGTCTAATAGCATTCAAGGTATCAATTTAATATGAAATTCTGCTTTCCTCATAAAATGCGCCTCTCATTTTGTCCAGATATTTTGTCAACCAATACTCAATTATTTGAATTTTAATCCACATAATTTATTCGTCATTGCTTACAGAATGCGTTTGATTAATTCTGAACGGGAGGTTTAACGTTTTTCCGTTCCATACATATCTCTATAATTTTAATATATTCTAGCAATGTTATTCGATGAAATAAAAGAAAGGTATTGCAGGAGATTTATAGATTTGTCTCTACATATATACAAATTTAATTAATCTCGAAAAAAGATTATGAGTAAAACGAATAGCCATTTAACAGCACCAGTCAGTGAATATTCTCTCATTGTAAGAATTGGAAGGCAAGTATTAGTGGCTATTATGAGAAGAAAGTTGAATATACGAGTGTGGCTATATCCCTAAAAGCGACCCATTTGTGTGTCATTAAAGTACATGCCCATTTAACATGGTATCATGGAAATGTAATCTGTACCAAGTAACAATGTGCTATTCAATGAATAATTAGGAATTTCTTTAAATTCGGAGGCTAGACGTGTTTTAGTGAGGAAATAACCTGGTACTAGATTTTTTCACCTTGGAACATCGCTGAGCTTCCAGTTTTACGTAGTGCTGGTGTGACTGTATGGGCAGGAATTTGAGTCAGCGTACCAACCTCAACGTGTATTCCCCAGGTTTGAAAATTGCAGAGAAGTATCTGAATGAATTCCTCCATCCTTATGTAACTCCTTATACGGCTTCAGAAGAAAATTAATGCATCCTAATGGATGACAATGATCGACCACATAAAGTACATTTGGCGGATAATAACCCGTTCAATCAAGGTACCCATCGGATAATGTGGCAGCACATTTCCTCTCAATCCAATCCATTTATTGATGCCTGGCGCCTTTACTATCCCTCAAACACCCCTCGGACTCACCAGGAACCGAAGACCGCTCTTCAATATGAGTAGAAATCATTGTGTAAACCTCATGAATGGTCATTTGATCGAAGACTTGAATCAACGCTCTCAAGCATGTATTATAATCAGAAGAAGTCACATCTTTTGTATTAATAAATTAGAATATTTTCATTTTCATAGGAATATATTGATGCTGATTATATATATGTTTTCTAAATTATCATATACAGTTTGATTTGAGAACTAAATTTTTATTTAATAGAAAATAATGCTTTAGTTTCGAGCAATTTTTAGAGAACTGTATAAAATGAAAAATTAACGATGTAATGTTCATATTTAAATGCATATATAATGACTATTTCCATAGATAAGTCCATCCAACAGTTAAATTTCCAGTCTAACGGTGTGATGAGTTCGTTTAACGTGGTAATTGATAAGTGTATGCATTAAAGTTTCATTATAGCAGTGAAACTGACAGGTCTAGCATTTGAAGTCTTTTTTTTTTTATTCTAACGATTCAATAGGTTTTATAATGATGAATTTAGCAAGTCTAACCATTTAGTTAATAGGTCTAACAGTGCACAAATTCGGTAAAAAGGAGAAATTAATAAATCGAAAATGGTAAAACACTACGAAATCGAGATGAAATTCTGAGATCCTTCACCAGGTGCTGCAAGGCCACGGGACTGTGGAGGTAATCCTTGACGTTCTCCACCACCCCAGCCACCATGAAGCTGAAGGAGACCAGAAATGCCACCAGCCAGAAGAGACGGCGGCCAAGAGACCGGCGGCTCACGGACAGGTGTCGCATGCCATGGATGGTGGTGTCACCGCAGAACCGCTGCGTGAGGTTGCCGATTGGAGACATCCGCTTCGCCTGATGCCTGAAGTCACAAACACCGTCTTGTATGTTCCTCATCTACCTATCCCGTGCGTAACTCGAAGAGAGAGACCTCTCTGGCACAATATAATCTGAAAATTAACAATATCAATAGCATGTACAAATTTAAACAATATTGATAAAATCTGAAAAGGCTCCAAAATATATTTTGTTTAACGTAATATTACGTTGTCATACCTTCACTTGGGAAGATCCCGAGAAAATCCAGTCGAGTGAAGAATAAAAACAAGAACTAAGCGCTGTCATAAAACAATAATTATTCTTATTAACTTCAATAGTAGCTAAACGATTATAAGATTGAAGATCCTTAAGACAGCTAATCTAACTTATCAAAAAACATAATATTGGAGAAAACATATCGTGAGGATTCAGTCTGTTTGATTTTTAAAGCAACGACTAACTGACCTATGGAACTTCAAATACGATTCTACGTTTTAGCTTTAACACTTGTGCACAAAAAAATGGTTAAACTTCAATCTAGATAGCGAGTTCCATTCATAAAAACATTTATTATTTATTATACATTATTTAATTATTAATTTTTATTCATACACTCAAAACCACTTGGTGAATCCATATAATTGTAATAATGCTAGAATTGAAGCTCGCTACAACTCCCATTCACTTTAATAACGACCCTTAATGTCATTATTAATCAACTTATGACTATGGAACATTATCTGCAACCTCATTCTTCAGTAGAATCCTGGATAACTTTCATGTTCAAAGTGAAATGTATTCAATTTACCTCCTTTCTCACCTGAAGATTCTATTCAATCATTGAAGCTAAGATTATTATTACGAGGAGTGTGCTCTTCTGCCATTACACTATCTTCGGAATTCTCTTATGGCACAATCCATATTTTTGAAGCTTTTTGTCTTATGTATTTATTATGCAATTTACAATTTTCTGGAAATACCTTTCTTATTTTTATATACATTAGTTTTAGATAAGAATATTTTTTATTTACCTCAACATTTCTTGCAATATTTTTTTAAACGTTGAGACAAATTATGCAAATAACTTTTATATTTCTCTCATTGTTTTGAAACCTGAAAAAAATTATTAAAGAGAATCATTTTGATTTAGAAAATTCAAAATATATATGCCTTTTTACAAATAAATATTTTATATTCGTTGTATACATATAATTATAAATAAAATTAGGTAATTTTTATAAAATATATTAATTAATAGGAGTTTATATTGTCACAAAATAATCTGTGGCAGCCTACTCTGTTTATCATCGTTAGTCACGTGATGCTACTTCAGCATTTTATTTGTAAATATTGTGTTTATATATCTCTCAGTTTTTTTAAGATTGGAAATAATTGTAAATACTTTCCATGTTAAGAATAAATATTTGTTTTATGAATACCCGTTCAGGTCTGACTTATAACCTTGATATGGAACCATCGAATACTGACACGAAGCCAACACCCCAGGACGGTGCAACAGTATACATATTTTTAAAATCTTATCTGTGTGTGTTGAACAGGTTCTGGTCTCTAGTGGCGCCATTCTTCACCTTAGACAGAATGACATAAAACGACATCTGGACAGAAACCATGAAACTATTACAAATTCTCTAAAACTTGAGCATTTCTATTTATTTCTCTACGTAGAATATCCTTCTACTCTGTTGATATAGGTCCTATTCTTCTTACCTTTCTCTTTCTATTAATTTTACCTCCCCTATAATTTTCCAGGGGATATTTTCTTAATTGCACAAAAATGTATGGCCCCGCCACATATTATCAAAGGCACCATTAACATCCAAGGATATCAACAAAATGGAAGATCTCTTATTAATTTGCTCATTAACAACATTAATTACAAATGTTATTGCCTCTTCGGTAGATGTATGAGGCCTATATCCAAATTGTGTATTATTTAACTTTCAACTTGTCAACATGTAATGCACGAGTCTATCATGTATTATTTTTCAAGTATCTTTGAAAATACCGAAGTTATACATATTGGTCTATACGATATAATCTGCTCTTTTGGCTTACCTGGTTTTTGTATTATAATTATCTTAGCTTTCTTCCAACATATAGAAAAATGTTCCAATTCAAAGCATTTCTTATATAGTATTGTAAAATCTTAAGAGAGCTACATACAAAAAATATTTTTTTGCTCTTTTCCACTAATTCCATAAATCTCTCCGTTGCTTTTTTTAGGATTAATCCTATCAAATTTCAGTTTGATCTCAATATTTTCAACAGGTACTTCTTGTAATGTTTTCTTCCGTTTCCTCTCTTAAAACTTTATGTTCTAGCGTCTCATTACAATAATTATATTTTGGGAACATTGAATTCTTTAGTGATAATAGTTGGTCTAATTTTTAATCTATTTGCTATTATTTTGTGTGTAAGGTAAACCAAAGGTTTCTTGTTTTTTTACAGAATTCTTTCCATCTTGTTTCTATAGATTTATTGATCCTGTTTGCATTTGAAAAATATTTTATAAATATTCACATTTTCTTTCTTCTCTTAAAGCTAAATTAGTATCAGTTCGTTTACATCGTCTTCTTAGTTTGTTGACCAACTTTCTTAACTCAGCGAGTTCATCATTCTACGCTTTTTTTATTGGCATCATATTTTGACATGTTCTAATTATTATATTAGGTAATATTTCTATTTACTGAATGCAAAGTATTGTATTTATATATTTATCTGAATTACACTTTTTTCTGGGATTATATATCATACTCCACCAAAAAGGTTTTAAAATACATATATCCCACTTTACTCTTTCTGGGTATAAAATTAATTCCTGTATTTCATATATTTTTCATGTTTTCTTTTTCTAAGTTCATATAGAATATAACTATTTAAGATAGAGACTCTCCTCACCAAACAGTTTCCATTAAAAAAGTTATTTAAAATATTTTGCGATGTCAATATGTCAGATCTATTTAAGATTCTCCAAGAGGTGATAAAATGTTGGGTCTTTATTATCGTTTAATATTGATAGGTTGTTAGAAAAGATAAAATCAATCAGGTGCTTTCCTCTAATATCTGACCTTTTGTCTCCCCATACTTTATGGTAAGTATTTGAATCAGTATAAATAATAACTGGTGGTTTAATATTTTTAATCGTATATTCTAATTCATTTATAACATGGTCAATATATTTTCAGAAAGTGGCATATAATTAGGGCATATATTTCCTATTCAATGTTAGCACGCACCAAACTGACGTCTTTGAGCAATGTTGCTTCAGTGCCATTATATATAGTCTTTTGTTCATTATAAATATTATATAATTAACCAATTTGGCGGGAAACCCCGCTGGTCGTTCGATTTTATTGTACAAAGTTCTGGTATTATAATAATATCAATTTCGTTTCTGTGTACGACTTCTATCAGGTTTGTTGTTTTAGATTTTGAATGATAAAGATTTATCTGTATTACCATTATTAGTTTATTTATATTGGACTCTTTATTCTATTTCATTTTTTATTAGTTTTAAATATGTACACTCTCTTTATTGTCTAAAGCTGAAAGGTTTGTGTCAATTTTTATTATTATATCTTACACAGATGTGTGCAGCATTCGAAACTTTCACTTTTACAGCCAGGATGCCTATTTACATCGCCACAATCTGAAAAGCGGATTTTTTAAATTTTCGCAATCTACACTACGGTGTCCCAGATGGTGTAAAGTCATTTACTTTGCAACACAAAATTTCAATGTGCAATCTTTCGCTGTTTAAAATGCTATCATTTTGGGTAGTCGTTTTTTAGGGATTTGAGCTTCTTACAGTTAATATGTTTATCATTTATTTCTTCTTTTTTTATTATTATTATTATAGTCTCATATTGGTTCTCACTTTGGCATTCAATCAAAACTCCTCTTTTTGCCGTAAATATGGCTTTATCACCCATTCTTAAATATTTTTAGGTTCAATTTTTTATTTATTTATTCTATATTAATTTTTCATTGCTTTTATAATATTTAGAACGTATTGCCACACAACATGTTTAACAAAATGGTTTAATATTAGGCTTCACACAATTTCAGAAAATATTTTTAGTTTCCTTATTTACATCGATAGTATCTTTTTTATATATCGATTTTTTCTAATAGTTTTCTTATTTTACACACACCCTTCCTTTTGTTTTCCTCGCTTATTTTTGAGTTATCAATTACCGTCTTAATATCATCCAAGATTATTTTTATCTCATCTAACCTCAAGGCAACATTTCCTATTTTAAATTGAAAACAGGTAAGGTATAACTTCTACTTACACAAGTATTTTGCAAATAGTGGCGCGAACGCCGTTTATTATTAATTTAAATCAATTAAGTATTTCTTATTATGTTTATAAAATATTAATTAAATAATTAATTTTTATTTGTTTCTATTAATTTAATAGTGATTAGAATTTCTCTTAATTTTATAAATATAAGACAAAAGGATAAGGATTGATGGTTTGTGAAAACGGCTTTGATTCCTAGTTTCCATAGGGTGTGAGCGCAATATATATATATATTATCTAATTATCATAAGTATAAGGAATAAAGCATAATGTTCTATGGACGATGACCTTTCTTATTTTGGGATGGCTCAAAAATTCGTCTATTGATAAAATTTGTTAAGCTTCATTTTAAAATTCACGAAGATATTGTCTTTTGCGAGCTTTTTTAAATGCAGGTAAAGAGCAATGAGTATGAAAT
Source organism: Cordylochernes scorpioides (assembly GCA_030710605.1). Taxonomy (NCBI): domain Eukaryota; kingdom Metazoa; phylum Arthropoda; class Arachnida; order Pseudoscorpiones; family Chernetidae; genus Cordylochernes; species Cordylochernes scorpioides. The sequence goes on along the minus strand of CP092863.1, from coordinate 48,103,081 downwards.
CTTTTGGTAAGAGTCTTGAAGACTGTGAATTTATGCCAAATTGTGATTATAGGAATTGAAATGTAAATAAAAGGGCTTTTAATATTTTAATTAAACGGAGGTATCATATCTTTCAGGTGTTCTAATTTTTTAAATATCTAGAAATGGTAGGACTTTATTTCGGTTTCCATGGTGAATGATTGGTGCTATTGTAGATATTTAAATTTTATAAGATCAAACACTCTCAAATGTTGTCAAAATATCTTGGAGAGAGAGAGACATATTATAATATTAATTTGTCTTTGATCATTTATCAATGTATCTAATCTGATCATTATAACCTCGGCTGCAAAAAGTGACAAACCCATTGGCGAGCCTTATTTTTTGCTGAAAAATCTGTCCTTCAAAGGAAAAATTGGACATGTTTAAGCAAGCTTGAAACACAGAAACCAATACGCTGGTCTTCAAAGCTATTGATATGCTTTTTTTTTTTTTTTTTGTGAGGAACAAATTTTGTAAATTACATATTATTATATATCATACGGTAGAAAGAAGAAAAGAAGACACAACGCGACAAATGAACACAATTTGAATCCTAAGCTTGGATTTGAGCTTTTAATGTATGTTAAGCTCTGCCATCTGAAATGTTCATGTGAGCAGAGCTGTAAATGCTATCAGGCACAGTTCGTGGAAGTGTGATATACCTTCAAATATGGAGGTTAGCTCAGATATAAGCCTGTCTGCTCTGTGGATTGTGCAAATAAGTAGCTACGGACTGACAATTGGAGGAGCCTAAGCACTCTCTGGTGGAACAATATGTCACCTTTAGAACATATGGAATGCCAAAAACCCAACGATGATTTCTTTACATGGCTGGCCTCAGCCCCATAAAGCCTAAAGACGAAGAAGATGAGGCTCCTTAAAACTAACAGTTCACCTAGGAGTAGAAATCTAATTTCAAACCAAGCATATAAGAAACTCTTCATTTTTTCGATCAGAAATTCCTCTGAGTGAGATAACTTCAATCATTTAAACCTATAGTTAGTTTCTATAATATACAATATCGGTCCTAAGTCTTATTAAATATAGAAGAATATGCTGAATATACTTAACTTCAGCTGCATAATCAGGAGGTAAACTGTTAAGGTTATTTTTGTTTTAAAATGTATTTTTCCTAATCCCCCTGCATAAATGGTAGATAGAAATTATTAGGAAAATTTAATTATCAGTGGTGATCATTTTCAGCAGTATTTCAGTTCAATACATCAAGAAATTTCAATTTTACCCAGAACAGGCCTAAAAATGCTGACGGGGCGAGGTAATAGTTATCGAGTTCGTGGGTATCCAAATACTTATTTTCAATGATTGCTGTGTAATTTGTTTTAAAATTTGACAAATTAACACAAACTGTTCTCACAATTTAGTACTGAATTTCTCTATGTATCAATGTGATACATGTAACCCCTCTCCCCATATATCGAAAAGGAACATAAAGTGTCATCTATATATTTTCGCATTACATGCATGTAATTATGTTATACATTTTCCTACAGTGTGATACATTTATACTTTGTATAGATTAATTGAATGGCTTCAATAATATGAAAACATCCAGTTATGTCTGTTAAGAATTTATCAAGACAAGAGCAAGAAAAATACTCTGTGCAAGCTCATGCATTGGCATCAGCATATCATATGGTAAATATCAATAGTTAGAATTATCTTAAAATTGTCTTAGTTTTGAGAAGTAAAAAAAAAAACATTACTTTTTTTGATCTAGATACTCTCTGTTGATAAGGGTAAAATATTTTATACATTTATGGGTATATTAAAATATGCATAATACAAAATAGATTCTCCTGAGCAAGAATTCAATCTTCGGAAGGTGTAATGACCTTTTTATGAAGATTTTAGAGATGAAAAGGTAGAATGAATACTCACGTTCAAAGAACAGAGTAGTCAAAGTGGTCAAAGTACTGTTGGTTTAAATAGGTATACGAGACAAAATCGTATTTGAGATAAATATTTTCTGGTTCGAATCTAAAATTAATGTCTGGTCTGGTAACACTAATTATAAATGAGACCCATCGCCTATACAAATTGAATATAAAACTAAGATGTAAACGTGCCCAATTTGATTTTATTTTTAAAATTGATTAATTTTCAATTGATATATTTATAATTGCAAAAAAAAATATTAGTTTTAAAATTAAGTATTCTTTTGGTGTTTCAACATAAATATAATGCAAATATTATAAAATACTCCTTTATATTATATTTGCATATACCACCTACATGGACTATATTATCACACCATTCATCACCACAGAGTGTTTCAGGAGATATTAAATCAGTTCATGGTTCAATTTATATAGGTGATTTCGTTTGACGATAATGTAATACACTTCGTTTGAGCCCGAATCATATTCAAGACTGGAAATTTCTATTCCTATAGAATGGTCTTAAATCAAGAATCCACTTAAGTAAAAAATAAGCCTTACCTTCTCCCACTCAGAAATATAAAAAGTAAATGTTCTCATTATTTTAAACCTCATTCTTCAATCACTAGTAAATAATTTATACAAAGCAAAAAATACTTCAACTTTCAATTATATATACCACTAAAGATATTTATGTATAAATAAAGAAACAAGATTATCTGAAAACTTGAAGTATTTTCAAATAAATATCTTAATATGTCTATTTTCGCTCAAAATCAAAAAGCCACAATAAAATTCACAAAATTCTGAAAAGCAAATTATACAATTTTGACTGTTTGAAGAGATCTCGTAATACTCACAGGGATAGATTGATCATCCATAGGTTATGAGGAATCCTTCCCATTTACAGAATGAGCTGTATTCGCCATATGTAATGTTTAATAACATGCAACGTTCTGTCTTGGATAAACTGTTAGATTCAGTTGGATAAGTCCTCATAGAATAGCTTCTTCTTTAAATTCTGAATACCAATAACAAATGCAAAAAATTGTTACCTTTACGAGAGAGAACTTGTAAAGGGATAATTGAGCTTCTTCAGCAACAGTTTGATGAGTATTAAACACCTTCCAGGGGAAAAAAGAAGAGGAGTACTAGAAGAGGTGGCAAAGCCCAACAATTATGACTAATATCTCGCGTCCATTACAATATTTATCTCCCACGTGACGTCGCCATTTGTTAATGAATAATGTCCCATATACAAGTGAGCTCATTCCGTCAATAATTGACGACAGTACTTTTTTCCTAATTGCATATAGTCATTTAAAAGAAAATTAGAGACATCTACAAATGTTCAATATAGAATGGCAAATATATATTGATGTAGAACAACCATTAACACGGTTCAATTGTATTGGCAAAAATGACTTTTGTATTATTTTCTGAGAGAGAGAGAGAGAGAGATTGAATATAATTTCAACTCTTCTGTTGTTTACTGTTTGAACGTACTCAAGAATTAAATAAAGCACAATAACGCGCCATCTATATATAGCAAATGAAATCATTGAAGCACGAATGTTTCTCTTACACAATGAAAAAACTTCTACTCTCCTTACTGCGATGAAAAAATATTTAGAAGACTTGACTCATCAGTGGTGAACTCTCCCAGCGGTTTTGCCAATTTAATCAACCAGACCACTTCTTAGAGCTCTAATACTGTATTAGACGATTCTACTTATATACGCTACACTGAAGGGTGGAATTTTAGGAATGGTATTCAAGCAAACTATGGGCATAAGCTTCTAGAACAGTAGAATTACATATAAATACTCAAGAATATTTAACCTAAAATGCCTTATCAATACTGTGTCAACCTCCCTTTGAAAATTAAATGATTTATAGCCCGTCAAAGGATTCTATGGCTATTTTCCCCCGAGGATAACGGAATTTTGGAATAGCGACCCTTCAAATTGCTACTTCTGCAATGCCGTCATCCAAGACAATTTGGTCCATTATCTAGTCCATTACCCATTTTTACAGGAAAAGAGACTGGATATTCACGAAATTTCGGGACTAACTCTCAATAATGAACAACATGTATATAAATTTTTACTACTCTCCTGGTGGAAAAAACATTTGTTTATAAATATTTAAAAATTTTCAAGGTGATTGATAAAATGAGGGAAGAAGTGCTCAACTCCACAGACAACGGCTGATTGCTCCACCTCTCCTCTAAAATTATTTTCCTCCTCACTCATGTACATATATAACCTGTTAGGGGAATCCCCTTGTAGGACAATAGTGTCTTAATAAAGGTTTTGTTGTTGTTGTATACTGCGTCAAGAAGCCTCAATGAACACCTAACAGGCCGTTGAGGTAACACCATCATAATATTGATGTAGCCCTCATAGGTAATTGACTTTTATTGAATTTAGTAAAATTATTCTTCGCCAATATTCTAAATAGAGATATCGTTAGTCAATATTTCGATTTATGGTTTTCGGTCATTAGCAATTATAATATACTCTTCTTTTTCTCTCTTTTCTTCTTGTTTTCACCGTATTACGTGGACATGAAATTAGGATTTCTATAGAGGACCAAATAATGTTCTAGATTAACAAAATTAAGAAATGTATTGAATATAATGTGTTGGCTAAAATGTACACAAGGAATACATTTGTCAATAATTATGTTATTTCCACATAAAAATAATGTGAGAACTATTTAAAGAGCATATGTTGTTCAACCTAGACAAAATGTTGAGGCCAATTGAAAGATCACATATTGTCTACATAAACAATATTTGACGCCAATAATTGAGATAGTATATTAATTACTAAATTTAACACACTATTAGAAATAAATGAAAGAACATAAATTTACCGCAATTTTTCTCATGGACAAAATGTTGCGGCCTATAGAAAGAGCAGATTCTGTTTGGCATACTATGTTTTACTTGGAACCTGTTGAAAAATACAGGGTGCGGTAGATAAGTAATGAGACTCAGTCAAGAAAAACAAATTTATTGATCCGATTTGTACAAAACGTTAATATTCTTCAAAGAACTCGCCTTGGGCGTCGACACAACTTGCCAGCGCGTTTTCCAAGCTTCATAGGCCCCACTGTAGTCCGTTGGAGTTATCCCAGTTAGTGCCTTCGTGACAGCACGTGGGAGGTTCGGGATATCGTCGAAACGATGACCCTTTAGGCATCTTTTTACTTTCGAAATTAGGAAGAATTCAGGAGGACTCATGACAGGGCTGTATGGTGGCTGTGGCAGAACATCAACTCCAATTCGGGTCAAATAGGAGGTCACGAGGAACGCTGTGAGCGCCGGAGCGTTGTCGTGGTGGAGAGCCAGCGTTGAGCAAGGTCCTGTCGCTTCCGTTTAACGGCTTTGTGCAATCGCCGAAGGACTTCTTTGTAGAATTCGGCATTAACAGTTTTCCCCTGAGCGACAAACTCTTTGTGAATTAACCCCCGCTTGTCGAAAAACACAATCAGCATTGTCTTGACTCGGGACTTTGACATTCTTGCTTTCTTCGGCCGCGGGGATGCCGGTGTGTGCCACTCCGAGCTCTGGGCTTTCGTCTCCGGGTCGTATTGGAATGTCCACGATTCGTCGCCTGTTACTACGTTGTCTAAAAAGTCTGGATTATTTTCCAATTCATTCAACATCTCACGGCAAACGTCCACTCGTCGTTGCTTTCGTTCGGCGGTGAGCACTCGGGGAACCAATTTTGCGCAAACTTTCCTCATCATCAAATCTTGCGTAATAATTTGGTGAACCGTAAATTTATTCACGGAGACCTCATAGGCGATCATTTTGAGACTTAAACGACGGTCGGAGTCCAGGAGTTCTTTCACTTTGGCCACCGTTTCATCCACACGACTCGTTGAAGGGCGTCCAGATCGTTCCATGTCTTCAACGAATTCCCTCTCGTTTTTAAATTCATTAAACCACCGGAACACTTAAGCTCTTGATAGGGCGTCCTCTTTGTAGGCCTCCGTAATCATAACAAAAGTTTCCGAAGCAGTTTTGCCCCAGCGAAAGAAAAATTTGATTGCATACCGCTGTTCTATCGAGCGATCCATCTTCAGCGTTTTCACAAGTGTCACGGGCACACAAACAACGTAATACGCGAAGCTCGACCCTCACTGCGCCAGAGCTACGACGCGACTGCGAACCGGTTCTATTGTTAGCTCAGATCCCCCACACCACGTGACCTGCAGGTGGAGAACGCACTGCGACCGACTGGGGCGCCGCGCGGCGGCCAGTCTCATTACTTATCTACCGCACCCTGTAGAAATAAACCACTATTGTATGACAACACAACGATATTTAAATTCCGTATGAAGAAAACAATATATTTGTTATCAATAGCGAATTCCTTTCACATTAAAAAAAAAAACATTCTTATTTTTTATTTACAAATATTTTTAAAAGAATTCTTATAGTTTGTGTTAAAGATGAAAAATGTGCTTTGTTCTATATTAATATTGTTTTTGTTATTGATATATTGAGTTCTTTAAAATTAAATTCTCTCAAAAGAATAAAATGGCGCTGCGCACCTCACAGACAGCGTCACTCCATGACATCGAGCGTATCCACCAAGAAGGACGCACACTCCTTATATACAGGGTGGCTGAAAAGTATAGTCCTAAAATATTTGGAAATAACTCTGTGAAATGAACACATAATTGTAAAATTCAAAAGGCATATATAATAACTAAGATTAAGGAAACAATTTATTAGAGAAACATATCAAAGTGTGGGCTCTTTTGGCCTTGATGCAGGCCTGGAGGCGACCGTGGGCCACAGGTATTTAACGTCGATCTTGGCCTACTCTCGCTTCAGGGCCTTGTTTATGAACTCCAAACTTTTGTGAGGAGAAGAAGAGACGTTTTTGCTCCAAGTAACTCCACACGGAAAAGTCCATCAGGTTTAGATCCGGGGAGTTTGAAGGCCACATGTCTTTGTCCAAGAACTCAGGAAAATGCTGTTGGTAGAAGGCTATCGTTGACTGGGAGCCATGGGCGGGGGCCCAGTCTTGCTGGAGTACGAAATTACGACCGGCGAAGTATTGTCGAGCCCTTGGAAGCAGACAGTCCTTCAGAATGACGTCTTGGTAAACTTGGGAGTCGATTTTGACATTTCGATCAATGAAAACCAGCGGGGTCTTGCCTTCAGAAGTGACTTCGGCCCAGACCATGACAGATTTAGGGAACTTGAGCCTCGTGTGCACCCGACGTTTCATGGAGGTAGAATCTGATATTGATTTTAGGAGTTGTGGACGACTCAAATTGTGAAAATCTTCTCGTCCGTTCACACAATGTCGGAAAGCCGGCCCACTCGGATCATTGAGAACAACTTCTTTGCCTTGTCCCAAGCGATTCTTCATTGCAGGACGATAGCTGCGAAGTCCCAGGTCATGTTTCACGATATTCTGCACTCTTTTCCTAGAGATTCCGAGGTCAGAAGCGATGCTATTCATGCTAACGCCGTCAATTCGGGCTATCCTCTTCTTCATGATCTTCCGTGTTTCAAAAGTGTAAACCGACTTTGGGCGGCCAGATTTTGGAAGCACTCCATAATGTCCTCGCTCCCGATATTGCTTTACAATCCTCCTAATAATTCTGGCGTTGATCTTGAGCCGGCAAGCGATGTCTGGAAGGCAAACACCTTCATCGGTCAGGTGCGCAATCGTAGCGCGATGAGGTGAAGGACGCATAATTAAAAATAAAAAACGTTGGAATCTATACTTTCTAGGCACACAGTTTATTAACATTAGCCTTTCGAAATACTACTCTGATCAAAAAGTGTCGACACTTTGCTCATAAAATCCTGAAAACTCAATATATTTTATCCCGGTTTGTGGCAAACGCAAGCGTCGCCCTTGGCTTGGAGACCTGCCAATTTTCAAAAATCACGCGCCACAACAGCGCGAGCAGCGGCTGTTCGAAGTGAAGCCATTTTGCCCGTGCTTCGATTTCTTTAGTCACCGAAATGGAGGATCAACGAATTTGCATCAAGTTCTGTGTGAAAAACAGATTCAAAGGTGCCGAAATTTTTTGGATGTTGCAAACAGCCTACGGGGATGCCGTCATGAGCCGAAGACGAGTTTTCGAGTGGTACAAGCGCTTCAAGGAGGGTCGGGAAGAGACCGCCGACAACGAGCGTTCCGGGAGACTGTCCACATCAACCACGCCTGAAAAAGTGGACAAGGTGTTGGAACTGGTGCGTGAAGACCGACGAATAACTGTCAGGGAGGTCGCCGAAGAAGCAGGGATATCATTCGGGTCGACTTAATCGATAATAAAGGACATTTTGGGAGTGATAAGACTCAGCGCCGTTCTCGTTCCCAAAGATTTGACTTTTGATCAAAAGAACGCCCGGAAAGAAACGGCCAGTCTCAATCTCGAAGCGACAACCGACGACCCCGAATTGCTGAAGAGGGTCATTACTGGAGACGAAACATGGATTTACGGCTTTGATTCGGAAACTACCCAACAGGCATCGGAGTGGCGCTTCAAAAATGAGCCGAGACCAAAGAAAGCGAGGAAGGCTCCCAGCAAAGTCAAGGTCATGTTAACGGTGTTCTTCGACTACCAGGGCATCGTTCATCATGAATTTCAACAACAAGGCTCTACAATAACTGCTGACTGACTCCTACCTGGGAGTTTTGAGGCGATTGAAGGAAGCGATCATGCAGAAACGGCCGGAGCTGTGGAGGAGCAAGTCGTGGATCCTCCACCACGATAACGCGCCGGCGCACACAGCCCTCAAAATCTCGAAGTTCCTGCAGGACCACTCAACCTCTGTGTTCCCCCAACCCCCCTACAGTCCCGATTTGGCGCCCTGCGACTTCTTCCTTTTTGGAAAGCTCGAAAAAAAGTTAAAGGGTCGGAAATTTCAGAGCATAGAAGAGATCAAAGTAGAATCGAAGAAGGCCATGAAGGCGATCCCGAAAACAGACTACCGGAGGTGTTTTGCCGACTGGAAAAAAAAAGGTGGCTGAAGTGCATCGCAGCCAACGGGGACAATTTTAATTTGGTAGAATAATAAGTTTTTTTTTTTTTAACTTATGAGCAAAGTGTCGAAACTTTTTTTTATCAGAGTAGTACCTCCAATTCACGCGCCCATGCGCTTCAAATACTGTTCTTAAGTTCATGAATAAAGAAAAAACTATATATTTAGGGAAAATGTTTATATTGTATTTTTTAGTTATTCTCTGATATACTGATATACCTTTTTCGTAAAGCAACTCGCTATGTCTTCACGAGACTACGCATATAGGAAATCTACATCAAAACCTATGTAGCAAACATATATTTCGAATAAGTATATGAAATTTTATATGAGTACAGACTACATAGGTACATCCCTAAAATTAAATAATAGCCTTCACAAGGCTTACGCCTGGTTCAAAAGGCACTTCATGGAGCGTCGGTCCACTGGGAGGGTCAACATGGCAATAATTGGGATCGATCAATGTGGGCCGGGAGTTTGTCTTGGATCCATTAGAGGATCACAGTTATAGAAAGGTGTAACGACACAATGGTCCATTTAAAGTATATCAGGTTAATGTAATGGACATTTGTATGCGACTATTATTGTTTTTAAATTGTTCGTCACTTTTTCTTTAATAGCAATTAAGATGACGTTGAATTGAATTTGATAGAAAGTTGATGTGATCCCTTTTTAAATTTGTTTAATTACGATATATACTTAGGTATTAAATATTTTAAGTAATAAATAAAAATTGTACATATATATTAGCTTTTTATGAATAGCATACGAATAACTAAATTAATAAGATATATTCGTGTATATTGAAGATGAGACAGCAGGAAATATCGGATATACTCGTTATTTCTCAAGATGTGATTCTGGAATGGTATATCAAGTTGACTTTGGGATAAAAGGGGCTCCCCCTAAATTTACTTTCGAACTTATATCCCAGGTACAGCGGACACTAAATATTGGCACAAATGGTTATTTTTATTCCGATAGATGGCAGTGCTACCCTGCTACTCTCGTTGCGTCTTTTAGGAAATGCTTTGCCGTCAAATATTTTCGCTTCTTCATTTTAATCTTTTCAACTGTCGATTTATTTTGATACTACTCATTTCACTCATGTTTTTGACTATAAATTCTCTCATTTCTACTATAAATGTTAGTTAGAACGTCACCTATTCAGAGAGAGTCACCTAGACCAACGCTACAAGGGCCAGTATATACATTGGAATTTGTCCTATTCTGTTCCAAGATTTTTTACTACAGAGATTGAATAAAATGAAAAATTATATGCCGATCATAGTGTGACAAATTCTACAATAAATGGATACTTTCAAATTAGTATATTCACTATTAACATAGGTTGGTAGAAATTTTATGTTACCCTTTCAAGATATTTTAAGAGGGAAAGAATTATATAATTGCTGTAAGTGTGTTCCTGTGCAATATGTCGTGTCAGAGAAAACAATGTTAAAATCACTAGTAGATCGCTCTTAGAGAAAATAAATTTTTATCGACGTTTCGACAAAATGCATTATTCCAAGTCGAGATATAAAAGCGTGTATATATTGTTCATTTCTTGCTCTGGATTTATTTTATCTTCCTGACAAGGCCAAAGATTTTAGGGAAATCGTCGATTAAAATATCTTCTTTTAAACAAGAAATATTAGTGCTGGCCGGGCGACCTCTAAGATATTAGATCTTTATAAACACACACAAAGCTCATATCTATATATTGGGAGTGGAATATTTAACATTAATTATATAAAAGTGGTCTCCAAGGAAAATTTCTTTAAAATGTTTTTTTTTTATTGGCAAATATCTAGCTTCCGGACACGAAAGCCTACCTACAGGAGAATATATTTTACATTGATTCGCCAAAAGGATTAGAAATTGGCGATTTAATGTAAACTAATTTCTCCTGTAGAAGGGCTTTTTGTGCCCGAATGCTAAAGATGTGTTAATTTAAAAAAATGTTTTTAAGAAACTATTCCCTGGAGACCTGATGTTTCACTTTAATATTGATACAAGAGATTATTTCATCGAATTTTTAATTGTATTAACCATATAGGACGAAATTTTCCACCAATTTGAGTGAACTAAAGAAGAAAAATATTTGGAGAGGCTTGGCTCACCAGTAGTGAACTTGCTAGAGATTTCGTTAATTTTCATTTCTTAGTGAAATGAAAAATTCTTTCTATAAGATTGAAAGAAATGGAGCCAAATAATTCCTTCCTCAACACAATAGTCATGTTTATAAAAATGAGAAGTATTTATATAAAATAAAAGTTTTGTTTGATTAACACTGAGGATATGTATGTATGGGAGTGTCACAACTTACAAGGACCTGTAGATCTCAATGTAATTATGTAGATACATCACCATATATTTGATACGTTGCCATCATTGCTCGAAAAAGGAAGTAGGGTGGAAATCTAAATATTTACATCTAATCGATTTGAGATAATAAACACGCAACACTTGAGTCAATAACGTGTTAATTATATTTATGCAAACTGCGAGAGGTTTGCATGATGTCTCTATCGTCCTTCCGTGCGTGTGTTATAATGTTTATCTTGGATGTTTGAAGTGGGTTAAGTAGATTGACCTTGTTGAACAACAGAGAGAAACAGAGACCTTTGTCTTTTTCGGAGTATGGATTTCTTTCTTTTTTTTAAGGCCTCAGTAAAAGAATCTTTGTCGGAAGTTAACATGATCCTTTTTATTTTTTACAATACCTGTTTATACTGCCTTGCAACTTAAAAAGAACAAAATGCAAATATATTAATGTGAATCAAAACATACATATATTCATATTCAAAAAGAGGCAACTCTCCTGTTCAAAATACATTGAAACATTGCATTTTGTTTGTGCGGTTTTATGTGTTTGAAAATGCAGACAAAAGATAGGCTGTATATCTGGTAACACCGCGATCTACTGTTGGAGTCACGCTGGTGGCGATCCTGGTGAAAAAACATCCCTTGCTATTCCTGGCCGTATAGATCATTGCCATCATAAGGTGTTGCAGCAGGTCAGTAGGTTAGTAACACACAAGGAAAGGGGAGAAATAAGATGGCACACCAAGAATAGGATCATAGAGCACTTAGGGAGAGAGAAAGGAGGCTTGGTATCTACATACTGTACCAAGAATGTCTGTCCCAGGGGAATAAGGAAGAAGATGGTTCACGTTCTGTGTCTAATATGCAACTCCTGCCCAATATTTCCGATTGCTCAAATAATTGATGACCTGACCTCATCGTCTGGAATCATAACTCATGATTTTACACAAACAAAAGAAGAGGACTTCGTATCTGAAAGTTAAAAATTATGAATTAGCAACCATGTTGACCTTTATTAAGGTCGTTCAAATCTAATTTGTTCTTATTTGGTGTATGGTACACCTTCAAATTTATTTAAATTAAATACGTGGGGGGCAGGGATAGGTTTATATTATGATGCACTAGCGCGTCATCTGTTATCAAAATTCAAAACTATTTTAAAGGCGTAAGATTCTTTTTGATATTAAACAATTTCTACTGCCCTTACTGCAATGGGAAAATTAATGAGAGGGCCTGGCTCATCAGTGGTGAACCCTCTCAGCGGTTTCGCCAGTTTAATCTACCATTCCGCTGTTATATTGCATTTTTGGAACTTTTTTTTTATAGTGATACTGTTGATAGACTCTTTGAATGGGTATTTTAGAAGAAATATGGACATAAGCTTTGAGGATAGCAGAATTACATACATTTTTAAATATATAATATGCTTCGAGCAATCGCTCTTCCGCAAATATCAAATTGTTTCGTTTATTAGAACATTTATAATATGATGCACTAGCGCGCCATCTGTTATCAAAATTCAAAACTATTTTAAAGGCGTAAGATTCTTTTTGATAATAGTTTTGAATTTTGATAACAGATGGCGCGCTAGTGCATCATATTATAAATGTTCTAATAAAAGAAACAATTTGATATTTGCGGAAGAGCGATTGCTCGAAGCATATTATATATTTAAAAAGGTAGGTAATTCTGCTGTCCTCAAAGCTTATGTCCATAGTTTTTCTAAAATACCCATTCAAAGAGTCTATCAACAGTATCACTATAAAAGGAAGTTCCAAAAATGCAATAAAGGATAAAAGCCAGACGATAAAAGCCAGACCTCTCGAGCTCTGGGTCTTGATCTCCGGTCTCGATCCCTGAAATGATCTCTTGACTATTTTTGAAGCCTGCGGCGCCGTAGTTGTGCTTGGCGCTGCCTTGGTTCCCTCAAATCGGCGTACACTAGCCCTCCTCTCCCCCGGGGTGCCCACGGCCTCGCCGTCGCCTCTCCAGCCCTCTCCTTGGCCCTCCTCTGCGGCGGGTTGCTCGGAGACACCTAACTATGAGTTTTGCCTTAAAATGCTTACCGAAGCATGTAGAAGGCACAATAATAGTATATAAAAATGCAATATAACAGCGGTATGGTAGATTAAACTGGCGAAACCGCTGAGAGGGTTCACCACTGATGAGCCAGGCCCTCTCATTAATTTTCCCATTGCAGTAAGGGCAGTAGAATTGTTTAATATCAAAAAGAATCTTACGCCTTTAAAATAGTTTTGAATTTTGATAGGTTTATATTACAACATTATTTTATATAGGTAGCATTATATAACCTTTTATATATATACATGAGATATGGTTAGTAAGATGTATTTTTTTGAAATTTATGAATTGGTGAAATATTTCGTTAGAATGGACCTTTTGTGAAGGGTATGTCAGTTTAGACCTAACTCTTTTTATTCATAATAACTAAAATTCTTGTCTTGCTTTTGCAAAGGTTTCTAGCAAAAACGGTTAAATTTGTCTATATATTTTCTATATATATGACTTCAGATAGCCTTTTAAATTGTCTTTTTAAAATCTTTTACCACAGATCATGTATATATTTGTGTAAAAAAAAAGATTGTTCCACAGTAGCATAATAAACAACCTTGGTGAACACACCAGTTTATTTATTCCGAGGAAACGACGCGAACACGTGGCTTGCGGCCGTCCACAGAGATGACGTAGGGAGGGGCCCAGGCGGAGCGGGGGCGGCCCGGGGTCTTGGCCGGCGGTCTGGCGGGAGGTCTGCCCAGGGCACGGTGCAGCGCCAGCACCCCGAGGTCCAGCAGGTACTCCAGGAACTCGAACACCGTCACGATGGACATGCCGAGCGAGAAGCCAATGATGCCGCCAATATTGGACATCATCGTGGGGAACTGACTCACACACACATCCACTTAGATTGTTGGTTGTGTGACGACATTCCTAGATATTATCTTTTTTTTTTTCTTAGATAGAAAATCTATAACATTTTTATATATACAGAACAATCAGAATATTTGCATATTCCATAAATACATATTCGATTTAATTTTCAAAAAGTGGTTCATATCTTAAAAGTGCCCTAAAACAAGTAACTTAATGAAGCGATCTCTTGCGAATAAGTTAGTGTCTTGATAAGGAATATTTGATTTTAATACCTTTAAATAATATTGAAGTAGAGAAGAAGGCATTGAAATGAAAAAATATGCATAACCTGAACTTTAAAAAAAGCTGTTTATATGAAATCGGGGTTATCTTTAGGAATATATTTTAATTATATTGGCCAAACCATTTTATTGGTAAATCAAGAAAAACCAACCACCTAAACATTTCATTATATTGGCCCTCGTCAGTAGGGTGCCTTTTATCTACAACAATTGAATATTATACAATACAAATAAACTGATTCACAACAATAAAATTTATGATTAACAATAAAATCCATGCATAACAATGAAATCTAATCCAGAGCAATTGAATTTATTCACCACAATGAAATTACCTTTAACAAAGATAAATTATTTACAACAATAAAATGTTTACTCTAAAATTAAATTCATGCATTCTCATGAAACTTTATTCACAAAAAAAAAAACAGCTTTATTCAAAACATTGAAATTAATTTTCAACAATCAAGATATATAAGCTTGACATGCTTTCGGGCGATAACTTCCTTTAACAGGCTGTAATACGAATATTCGTATCCTGTTGAAGGACGTTATTATCCGAAAGCTTGTCAAGATTATATCGCTTTAATTAAGAATCTCGTCTCCGTTAGATTTTATCCCTTCTTAGAAATGATATCCTGCAATTCTTCCTCTTGTAATTATTTTCTTTCATAATTTTAATAATTTAGGTAAACGAATTTTTATTCTAGGAAAGTCTGAAAATAGAATCTTTTACAAAGATAACTTATGATTTTAAGCATTTCAAAAATTTAAAACCCATTTATCATGAAATATAAATCAATGCTTGTTCGTACGAGTAAATAAAACATCACTCGAATCTCGCGCTTCCTTCGCGAGCTACAGCGTTGACAAAATGGAACACTCTCTGTAAATTTATATTCAACATCAAAATGTTTCCACAATGGATGAATTCTTTGCCCAAAAATGACTACCTTATCTACAATACTAAATTTATTTTCATCCAAGAAAGTTATCCTCTAATGAGAAAATGATAATGTGGTTTGATCCACAACAATTATATTTATTGAAAACAATGAGACTTAAGAATAAAAATTAAATTTTACTTCTCTATTTAGGAAAATCAATGAAATTTATTTCCATGATATTTATAATCAACAATTTAAAGTTTTATAAAAAATAATTTATATCATATATACAACAATGGAAATTTTTCAATTCCCACAATTCCCTCCCAAAATCCTATCTTACAGCCTCAAAGTGGCGGGAGGGTGTAAATGGGTAGCACAGGACGTCGGGAGTTTAACTCCTGGTAGGGCCACACTGTGCTACATACCTGGCTAATGTAGGAAGGTATCAATTGGTAGCGTCTGTTCTCCACAGGAGCGGCTACAAAGGGCGTTTGCACTCCATGTCAAGAGCGGGCAACCAAAAGAAGCAAAGTCACACTGAGTGGTACTTCCAAGTCTTCAGACCAACAGCAGGTGCACCCCTCTTTCCTTCTCCATGAGGTCTACAAGAAAGAGCTCTGGGAAACCCCAGGACTATAATAGAAAATCTGAGACAATGGAACCTAATGGAGATCGTCTAAATGACTTGAGGAATAAAAGCAACAACAACAATGGAATTTCATATTTTAAAAATGAATTCATCTTTAAACATGAAATTATATCCACAACTATAAATTTAACACTCAACAATTAAATTTGCCCACATCAAAGTTTAATGTAGGTCCACAACTTTATTCACAAACAATATTTTCTAAACACATGACAATGAAATTTATCAAAAACAAAAAAAAATCATTTTAAAAATTGATCCACAATTATAAAATTTATCCTCAACAATGAAATTTTATATATGAGAATGCAACATTCTAAAACAATTGAACATTAAATAAATTATGATTCTATTCACAACAATGAAATTTATCCTTAACGATGAAACTTTTTCAAAACAATAAAAATTTTAACATCAATTATTATCCAAGCCGCATCGATTAAATTTTATCCACAAAAGTTTATTTACTCAAAACACAGATGCTTTATTCTAAACAAAGGAACATTTTTCAGAGCAATATCAAACTTTGTCAAAAATTGGAATTTAAACTCAACATAGAAGTTTATATATAACAAATAAATTTCTTCAAAACAATTATATTTATCTCTAACAATGTATTTGGCCTCAAATATTGTATTTATCTAAAACAATAAACTTCATTCACAACTATGAAATTTTATTATTTTATTAACCTCAACAATGAATTTTATACACAACAATGAATACTCTATTCGCAACATTGAAATTTTATCCACAAATGAAGTTTATCATCAATTCAAAATGTTATTCCAAATGATTAATTTAAAGCAACTCACATTGTCTATTATATTTATTTACAATAAAGCCTAATATATCACAATAAAATGTATTCACAATAATGAAATTCAGCCACAATTTGAATCTTTATTTCAAACATACACATATACAGCTTCATTAAGACCACCAGTCTTATGCATATTCACTGCTGGAAGGAAGCACAGATGGAGCTTCTATACTCCAGGTAGAACAGAACCCAACAACAGCCTCCAGGTCCGACGCATGTCCAGTGGCAACATCTTTATTTGAAACAATAAAATGTATTCCTAACAATGAAATTTATCCTGAACAAAGAAACCTCAAACACAACATTGACACTTTTCTGTTGGGAGAATCGTAATAATTACTCTCTATTAAAACATAAAACTTCTTTATTGAAGGCACAAAAACAATGAATTTAAATTTCTAAAATAAATCTAAATAACTCTTACACCTAAACGTCTCCACATATACTCTCTCCCACACACATATCAAAGAAATACATATATACACTCAACACCACAGTATAAATTAAATCACAGAATGAAAATTAATATTTTAAATAATTAACATCAACAAATCTCCCCTTCAAATTTTCAATTTTCATTTTTCAAAAATAATTCCACGACTTATGCAGTTCTTAAGCTTGACAGCATCCACAGTCTTGGTGAGATGGTCCGCTTTCATTTCTTCTGAAGGGATATGCAAAACTTCAATTTCTTCATCTTCCACAATTTGTCTAATGAAGTGGCACTTTCTATTCAAGTACTTCGTACTTGCTTTCATATTTTTTACTTAATCATTGAAATGGCATTCTGGCTGTCACAATAAACAGTAATTTGATCTTTCAAATTAATCTTAATTTCTCTAATGATGTTACGGGTCCAAATTACTTCTTTAATTCCTTCAGATAAGGCTTCCAATTCACTCTCTGCAGTTGACAAGGCAACAGATCTTTGTTTATTACTCTTCCACACACACACACAATTAAGTAAATTGTTTCCCATTTCTATAACAAAACCAGAATACGATCTCGCATCAGCTGTTCTGTCCCAACTCTCATCAGTATAAGTTACAATACATGAATCTCCCCTAGAGTAGATCAATTCATAGTTCATAGTTCCCTTTAAATATCTTAATATTTTCTTCAATCCATTCATGTGAACCTCTCTAGGATCTTTATTAAATCTACTCATATTGCTTATAGCATAACCAATGTCCGGTCTTGTTCTAGTTGCTATGTAAATCAACTTTCCAACAATTTCTTGATAGTATTTTTGATCAATCGATTTACTATTCTCAAATAAATCATAATTTGTAGAAATGCATAACGGAGTTTTCGAAGGATTGCAATCATGCAAATTATAGGCTTCCAATATTTCTTCTATATATTTCTTTTGATTTATAAAAATGCTATCATCCCTATATTCAAATTCCATTCCAAGAAAGTTTTTCGCAGCTCCTAAATCCATGATATCAATCTCTTTTTTTATTTTTTTCCAAATATTTTCCTCAAAATCGTCACCAGATCCTACACTAAGTATATCATCCACATGAATTCCCAGATATAAGAAACGACTTTTAAAATTGCTATAATATAAACATGGATCATTCGCAGATTGCTTCATTCCGGCATTGGTTAATAATTCATCTAGTTTCTTATTCCACATTCTACTTGCTTGTTTTAGGCCATAAATACTTTTCATCAGATAACAAATCTTATTGTTTCCCTTTTCAAATCCAGGAGGTTGAAGCATAAAAATTTCTCTCTCTCTCTTCTTCTAAATCACTATATAAAAAAGCTGTTCGAACGTCCTTTTGTTGAGGAATAACATTTTTAGTGCAGCTATTTTTATTAGAATTCTTATGGTCTCAGGTCTTATAGTTGGAGAATAAATTTCGTGGTAATCACTACCCAGTATTTGATCATATCCTGTAGCTACTAGCCTCGCTTTGAAGTTTTTAATTGGTTCATCACTATTTTTCTTAATTGAAAAAATCCACTTACTTTTGATTATTTTTTTATCTTTAGGCTTATCTATTAATCTCCAAACTTTTAATTTAGTAATCCTTTTTTTTTTTGCATCTCATCTTCCATGGCTTTAATCCATTGTTCTCCATTATCAGAATGCAGTGCTTCTTGGTAATCTTTCGGACATTTAATTTCATAAGTTCTATCAGAAACATTTTCCTTATTCTTCATTAGTCTTAATCTTTCAGATCTCCTCACTCCCCTTTTTATAAGTTCTTCTTCCTCGGTTTCTCTCAAACGAAGATCTCGTTCTTTTCTCATTTCTCTCGTCATTCCTGGTTCTGGTCCTCTTCTACATGGAGTAATTATTTCATCAGGAGGTATATCTTCTATTTCACTCAAATCTACATCATTATCATCTTGAGGAATATGTTCATCATCGATGTTAAAGTTTTCTACTTGGTCTTCTCTATTATAAATATCACCACCAGAGTCTTCATTCCCGTGAGAAATCAAATTTGGGTCTTCTCTACTAAAAAAGAAAAGTTCATTTTCATCGAGATTTCTTCCACTATTATTCATCAAATAATATCCTAGTTTAGATTCATTAAAATTAACATCTGATACTTCATGTATTTCATTCATTTCTGGTAAATATATTCTATAACCTTTTCTTATCATACTATATCCCATCATAATCCCTTTATGAGCTTTTGGTTCCATCTTCTTTCTCTTTTCTTTTGTTATATGAACATAAGCTTCGCTTCCGAACCTTTTTAAGTAAACAATGTTTGGTTTCCATCCCTTGTATATCTCGAAAGGAGTTGTATTCGTTTCTTTAATTTTAATTCTGTTATTTATATGAACAGCTACTTTAACACTTTCACTCCAAAATTTTATAGGTAATTTAGAATCAATTAGCATGGTTCTTGCTGACTCAACTATGGTTCTATTAAATCTTTCGGCTTTTCCATTACTTTCAGGAGTATAAGCTGTGGTGAATTCTTGTTTGATGCCTTTACTAGATAACCATCGCTTCAAATAATTTGAAATATACTCTCCTCCATTATCATTTCGAATTCTCTTTAATCTCTTTCCAGTCTGTCTTTCCTCTTGTATAATCAAGTATATCATGGAATCTGCAGTTTGAGATTTATTAGCAATTGGTATAACGAAAGTAAAATTACTATAGTCATCAACAATAGTAATGAAATACTTATATCCAAAAGAATCATTCAAAGGTCCAACTATGTCGGTATGCCATAGATCCAAAATATTTTCAGATTGTTTATATTGAATACTTTTGTAAGAGATTTTCTATGTATTTTTCCTAATGTACAAGACTCGCAATTCCCTTTGATATTATGTAAATTTTATCAATCCTAATACTGTTGAATTATCATACATTTCTTTCAATTTCTGAAAATTAACATGAGCAAGCATTTGATGCCATAGCATATCATCTACTTCTGCTTTTCTTGCTATTTCCATAATTAGGAGTCCCTCTACTTCAAATTTATCACCATTTATTTTTGCCTCATATAAAATATCACCATTTTTATCTATTACTTCAGCTTTGTTCTTTGTAAACAATACATTAAAATCATCATCTATAATTTTTGTAACTGATAATAAATTTTCTCTTAAATTAGGTACATGCAAAACATTTTCAACTTTTATGAATCTTTCATTTACATTTGACTTCATTCTTATTGATCCAATTCCTGATGATTTCATTATTGCACCTTTTTCAGCTGTCGCTATAATTCTTTCCTCCTCTATATATTCTATAAATAGTTCTTTCTTACTAACCATATGACTGGAAGCTCCAGAATCTATATTCCATCTAATTTTGTCTTCCTTTTGTTCTTCCTCTTCGTAATTGTCTTCATTTGTTTCTATCACATGACTTGTAGATTCACTATTATTTTGTCTGTTTATTCCTCTTTTAGGCCCATTATAATTATACTTTGCATGATATTCATTTCTATACTTTTTACATATTGTCGATTCATGCCCAAATCCTCCACAATTAAAACATTTTATTTTATTTCTACACTCTTTAGAGATATGACCTATCTTTCCACAGTTATAGCATTTAATAGCAAAACTCCGTCTTCCCGATCGGCCTTCTCTAGCTTTAGATGCAATCTCCTGTTTTTCTACTTTTTCTAGTTTCCTATATTTTATTTTTTCCTCAGTTTCCTTTAAAATTTGTCGTATTGAATTCATATTATTTTGTTTGTCAGATTTTATGATTTTTGCATCAAAGTCAAATTCTCTTCTCAAACCTTCTAAAACAAAACAGATCAATTCTCTATCTTTTATCTCATCTCCTGTTTGAATGCTTCTGCTCTTTATAATCACTGCTCTATTCAAGTAATCATCAACTGTTTCATCTTCCTTCATCTTCAATTTTTATAATTCTATTTTATTTTTCATTTGCATATCTTCATTCCCAGCTGCCATTTATTCCTTAATTAGATTCCATAATCTTTTGGCACTTTTTTCGCTTGAATATTTTAGAGCTTGGGTGCAATCCACAGTTTGATTCATCACATTTCTAGCGATAGCATTGTCGTCATCCCAATCTTCCCAGATTTTCACTTTTTGTTCAATTTTTTTGTCTGTTTCTATAGGCTTTTCAATTACTTCTCCTTCTATGATACGTCTCCATAATTTCAAACTTCTCAATTCGTTTTCTATTCTGTTTGCCCAGATCAAGTAGTTTTTGTCTGATAACTTTTCTATTTGAGATAAGTTAATAAAATTTTGCATCTTTGCTTTTTCTAAAAATTATTCAATCAATCTTGATTTGCATCAATTTTTAATCAACCGCTCTCTGCTACCAATTGTTGGGAGAATCGTAATAATTACTCTCTATTAAAACATAAAACTTCTTTATTGAAGGCACAAAAACAATGAATTTAAATTTCTAAAATAAATCTAAATAACTCTTACACCTAAACGTCTCCACATATACTCTCTCCCACACACATCTAAAAGAAATACATATATATATATATATATATAGTGTAAAAACTATATAATAAAAATATAATAGTGATTCTATATTTAAAATTTAAAGAGTAAACTGATAAGAATGATAATTTATATCAAGTAGATTTGATTAGATTAGCAAGCTAAATCTAAATTAATTATAAAAATAAATAGTTGTTAAAAAAATATTTTTTTTCTCTCTCTCTCTATTAAATAAAAACAATTTACAAATTTTATAATTTGAATTTAAATAATCAAAGAAATAAAGATAATTTTAATACAAAACTAAATTATAAAACTAAACAACTATTTATTTATATATATATATATATACACTCAACACCACAGAATAAATTAAATCACAGATTAATTCAATCACAGAATGAAAATTAATATTTTAAATAATTAACATCAACATTTTCCACAAAAATTAACTTCTTCCACATGAAATGAAATATTATTCACAACAGTGAAACTTTATGCCCAAAAATGAATTGTAATCAGCGATTAATTTATCCACATTAATGAAACTTTTCAACCACCACAATATAATATATGTAAGCCTATATATTGATTTCACAACTAAATTTATTCACAACAACTATAGTTTATCCAAAACAATAAAACCTTATAGAAAACAATGAGATATCATATACACATCAAAGGAATATTTTCACAACAACGAACCTTTATATCCCCAACAATTACATTTATCCACAACATGAAATCTATCCTCTCTCTCTCTCTCTCAGCAATAAAATTGTATTCACAATAATTACTGCTTTATCTATAACAATTAAATTTATTAAAAACAATGTAACGTTATCTGTTATAATAAAATGTATCTATAACAATGAATATTAATCCTCAACAATTAAACTTTATCCTGAACAATCAAATCTTAAGCGCAACAAAGAATACCTTTTCATTATCAATAGAATTTATCAATCACTACAAATTTCTGTCTACAACAATGAAACTATTCACAATAATAATACTTTCCAAAACAATGAAATATTTTCAACAATGAAAAATTTTCACAACGATAAAGTAAATAAAAACAAAGTAATTTAAGCACAACATTGATATTTCCCAAAAAGTTAACATTATCGGAAACAATGAAAGTTTTTCCACAAAAATGAAAGTTAATTCATGAAATAAAATGTTAATGACAAATATGAAGATTATCCACAACAATGATACTTTATCCACAACAATTGAACTTCTTCCGCTGCAATTAAATTATTCACAACACTGTGTCGTCAAAAAGAAATTATACTCACAACATTGAAAATGTATTAACTTCAATTATCCTCACAGCAATGAAATTTAAATTGAAATAATGAGAAACTTTATATCAACAAGATATTTATAGCCCACGATGTAATTTCTCTTTGACAATTAAACTCTGACCACACAACAATGGAACTTTTTCACAACAATGATTACCTTATCCGCAACAATGAAACTTTATCCACAAAAATTAAATTCACAATAATAAGACTATCCAAAACAATGATATGTTTATCCAACAATGGAAAATTTTCACAACGATGAATAAATAAAAACAAATCTACCCACAACAGTGATATTTCTCGAAAAAAAGTAAACATTATCGGAAGCAATGAAAGTTTTTCCAATGAAAGTTAATTCGTGAAATGAAATGTTAATGACAAATATGAAGGCTATCCACAACAATGATACTTCATCCACAACAGTTGAACTTCTTCCACTACAATTAAATTTGTGCACAACACCGTATCATAAAAAAGAAATTATACTCACAAAGTTGAAAATTTATTAACTTCAATCATCCTCACAACAATGAAATTTAAATTTTAATAATGAGAAACTTTATATTAACAAGAAAATTATAGCCCACGATGTAATTTGTCTTTAACAATTAAACTCTGAACACAACAATGAAAGTTTTTTACAACAATGACTACCTTATCGCAACAATGACACAAAATTAAATACATTCAAAACAATGAACCTTTATCTGCAACAGTTAACTTTTATTTAACAATGACAATCACTTAGCAGTGAAATTTTAATACAACAATAAAACTTTATGCACACCCAATACATCAAAACAATGAATTTTATCCTCACTATGAAAATATGGGTACAACAATTGTTATATTTTACACAACAATGAAATATTATCTACAACAATAATATGTTCTCGCGACAATATCTATTTCTCATTCTCTCACAGCAAAATTATATCAACTATTAAACATTATCCACAATGATTAAACTTATTCACAGCAATGGAATTTATTTTCAAAATCAATCATCACCTGCTACAAAGTAATTCATTCTCAGCAATAATATTTTATGCACAACAATAAATATTTATTCACGAAAAAATTTCCTAAACAATGAAATTTCTTACAAAGAATTAGCGAGCCATCTATATATAAGTTATAAGCCTAATTATGCATATATATTTCCTATTCAAATGAAACAAACTCATTTAATGTCCTTATTGCAACTGAAGAAATTGAGAGGGAATGGCTCATCAGCAGTGAACCCTCGCTGCGGTTTCGACAATTTAATCAACCTGACCGCTTTTTATAGCCAATCACTGAAAAATGTCTTCAACATTAAAAATGAATCCTTTATATTGAAATTATATTCACCACAAGGAAATTTATTCTCAATTTTCCATCATCAATAAATTATGATGCAGAACAAAACCTTATCTACAAAAAAATCTTTATCTACATCAATGATATTTTATCCATAACACTTAAATTTATATTATCAACAATTATATTTATGCCAATGAAATAAATGTTATCGACAACAAAGAAATTTATTCAGAACAATGAGATTATTCGCAACAATATAACTTCCTCCCCGACACAATTAAACTTTATACTAAACTATGAAATTAATCAATAACAAAGAAATTGAAAAAAATGATAAATAAAAAAACGTTTGCAATAAGTTTTGTCTATGAAACAAAACTTATTGCGAAAGGTTTTTTTAAAATCATTTTATAATTGTATATCGCAATGTTCTTATATTCAGAGAAATTCATCCACAACAATGGAACCTATTCAACACAATGAAACTTCATCATAATTGGCAAACTCAGTAGGCCGACCTGGAAAACCCGTGATTTCGGACTAAAGGGCCTCATCAGTCCAGGCTCGACCATGATTTCATGAAGTGCGCAAGTGATTAACGAAATTTTCAGAATTTTCAAAAGAGTTGTTTAGTTGTCCCTTAGTTTTAGCGTCTATTTCGATGAGAGAAGTGATCATTGATACATGTTTTTCACTAACCCACACACACAAATTAAGAGATATATATATAAATTTGTAACAAATAAATTTACTGGCAATATGTTTCTTTCCAATAATATCGTCAAATATTATATCTCAACAGACCTTACTGCAGTAATCTAAGTTATTGAATGAGATGGCTTGGCTCATCAATAATGAACCCTCTTAGCGATTTCGCCAACTTAATTTGAGCCAAGCCCTCTCATTCAATAACATATCATTGCAGTAAGGTCTGTAGAGATAATATTTGATGATACTATTGGAAAGAAACACATTGCCAGTAAATTTATTTGTTACACATTTTATCGATAGATAGCAATTGAATTTATAAAAGGTTATACATATATAACAATATAGGGTTATACATATACAGTTAATATATACGGTATATACACTGCGTGACATTGAAAATGGAACACCAAGAAATAGTGGCCAGAAAGTGATGAAACTCGGCAGACAGAGAGAGAGACAGGGACGAACAATAAGTGATCTTTATTTCAAAATGATAGTCATAATACAGAGCGAGAACGGCGTCGGCTTAGTAGCAAGTAGGACCACCGCGGACGGCGATGCACGTAGCAACACGTCTAGGTAGAGAGTCAATCAGAGTACGGATGGCGTCCTGAGGGATGGCTCTCCATTCCCTCTCAACCATTTGCCACAGTTCGTCTTCTGAACGCGGCTGTGGCAAGGCATGCAAACGGCGTCCAATGATGTCCCAGACGTGCTCGATTGGTGAGAGATCAGGAGAGTACGGTGGCCAGGGAAGCATCTGTGCATCTTGCAGAGCTTGTTGGCTAATGCGAGCAGTGTGCGGTCGGGCGTTATCCTGCTGATAAAGGGCATTGGGTACCCCCTGAAGGTAGGGGAGTGTCACCGGTCGCAGCACATCATCAACGTATCGTTGGGCCGTCATAGTGCCCTGAATACGAAGTAAAGGTGACCTGGAATCATACGCGATTGCGCCCCAAACCATGATTCCACGTTGTCGCACGGTGGGGCGTTCCACAATTGCTGCCGGATTGGACCTTTCTCCACGTCAACGCCACACGCGTACACGGCGACTATCACTGGACAAGCAGAAACGCGACTCATCTGAGAACACGACCCTGTGCCATTCCGTCATCCACGTCGATCTAGCCCGGCACCATTCCAAACGTTGGCGCCTATTCGGTGGGGTCAATGGCAGTCTTCTTAGCGGACGGCATGAGTGCAAGCCATTAGCAACCAATCGACGGGAAATGGTTCTGGTCGAGATGGAATGATCTAGGGTGTCTTGCACATGTTGCAGGATGGCGGTACAAGTGGCTTGTGGGGCCGCCACTGCTTGTCGAAGGATACGCCGATCCACACGTGCTGACGTCACTCTAGTTGCACCGGCATTCCTATAAATTGCCACATTTCCTTGTTCCAACCATCTTCTCCACAGTCGGTGCACCGTGGACGCACCAAGGTGTGTATCAGCTGCGATTTGACGTATGGACCAACCTGCCCTTTTCAGTCCGATCACCATGCCCCTCGTAAAAGCGTCTGTCTGCTTGAACTGCCTCCGTTTACGATGACCTGGCATTCTCTGTTATTACACGTGTCTTTTGACACAAGAAAAAAATTCTACAATGATTTTCCTTGAAGAAATAACGACACGAATACTGTCCTTTCTGCAAGTTCCTTCCCTTATATCTTACTCCATGTGCGCACGAGAGCTGCGCATTTTACATCATTTGCATAACTCGGTTAGGCGCGTCTACCCTGAAATTTGCATAATTTTCTGGCCATTATTTCTTGGTGTTCCATTTTCAATGTCACGCAGTGTATATATATATCGTTTTATCTTTTTTTATTTTTTTTATATTTTTCCATGTGTTAAGCGTATTTACGCAAGTTTTGCCTTAAATATTCATTTCTTGGTTTTTCAAGAAGCCTCTGGGACCAAAAATATTTTTGGTCGCAGTGGTACAGCCTACTCCACGCTGACGAGTGCCAAAAGCGCGAAACGCGTTCGTGAATGGTTTTTCTTGATTTATCAAATAATTGGGTTGGCCAAATATCAGGGAACAGGCTAAATCAATGTTTAGTTGATTTATGTTCCACCAGATGGCGCTCTGCCTTCTGTAAAGCACGTGTGCTTCTGGTTAGGATATGCCCTTTTTATTTTATGGTAATATAAGGTTATACATATACAACATATATAGAGGGTGGAAAGATTATAAACGTTACATTGTAAAGTGGGGTCTCCTGGATGATCTCATAGCTGACTTCCCGCAGATGGACCCTGACTTGGACCAGTTCTTGGCTACCACACACGTCTTCACATTATTAATCTTACACATCTTTGTGAAAGTACATTAGATCATTTCAAATTTGTATAATGATCCTTTTCAAAATATAAAACAATCAAACACATGAAATTAAAATATATACGATAAGTTCATTTCGTGTCACACACATACATATGAAGAACATATATAAAGCTGAATATGCTGGTGTATTTACATCTATGTATCATACTATTTTCCTTGAATGTAAATATAGATAAGATATATGCGAAAAAGTAAAATTCTCCTTTTTAAAATAATCAAATCAACGCGTATTGGTCAGAAACAAATTTCTCAGATTCACATCGCTGAATTTAACTCTAGACTAGCTTTTGGAAAAGTTATTAATCTGTGCAGTAGCGAATGTCAAGAAATTTCATTGATACATTGTTAACGGAGTTTTTAAACATGAATATTAGTCTCTCAATATTTTTGCAATTCAAGCAAGATATATATTGATGTTTTAACGTAACGTTTATCTAAAGTAAATCTTCATCTATCTTTAAAATGGATTTTTTTCGCAAATATTCCGACCTGCATAGTATAAACACAACCTATAGCGACTAGCGATCATTGTTTAGAAAATGGCGAGTCATTTTATGAGATGTGATTTTTTTATTCCAGATATTGAGATCCAGATATTGTCACTGTCCTCTCTAGGTCTTTTTAAAAATAATTATTTCCTTTTTTTTCTTATGTTTGTTTATTATTTGTCAGAAAATTGAAAGCCAAAAACATATAATTACTAGATATACTCGTATCTTCACAGAAATGACTACATAAAAATATGAAGCCAGTTAT